>JANHZU010008608.1:7943-18489 GCA_032468055.1 Acrochordus granulatus | reverse complement strand
TTAAAGGTGAAACGTCTTCGACTTGAGAAAAATCCAGTCCAGATGCCTGTTTTTTAAACTTTGTTGCGATGCTATTACAAGTATTGAAATGTATTATAGTTGCCTAACTACACTGGACTCCAGGCAGCATACAAAATAAAACCAAACAACAAAAACAGATACAATCTAAAACTACACAGCCCAGACTAAAACAATCTAAAAATGACACAAACCAAACAAAATAGCCCCCCTCACTCCCAAAAAACAACAGCAAAACATTAACCCCAAGCCTGAGACCAAACCAAGTTTTGAGAGCTTTCTAGAGTCCTAGGAGAAAGTGAGACAGTTAATTTTTTTTAAGAAAGCTAGGAGTTTATTACAATAACTGATAACATTTAAATGCTGTTGAACCCCGCCACATATTTAATTTGAAAAGGTTTTATATCTAATACATTTATGCATGGTATGTAATGAAGTAATTGCATGTAATGTAATGTGCTTGTTGATAACAGAAAGAAGACACAAAATCAGATGAGCCAACAATCCTGAATGTGGATAGGCATCCCAAGCCACTTGCCCTTAGTCAAGCAGGTAAAATGCATTATTTCAGTCAGAGTTTTGTACTAATAATCTTTCAGTTCATGAAACATATCAGTTGTTACGCTTTCTGCTCATATATTTGTAAAGATTAATTAGTTTAGCTTATTTAAGGATATCATTCTAGGGCCTTACTCTATAGCTTTTCCATATATACTTGTTTTGCTGTTACGTTTCCCTTTCTTCTTCATTTTCAAGTGGTCTCTTATTGTCTGGGATTCGATAGTGGATGGTGTAACTTTATTAAGCAAACATTCATCCTTGTCCTTTTTTTTTAAATACCACGGAGGACTATTACTCTTCCCATTTGCCCCAATAACCAGGATTTATGTAACTCAGAGATGAGTATGTGTTTTCCTGTGTAGGGACATCCTTCTTAGCTCTAACATACAGTGTAGTAGAGGAACTATGACATATTCACCATGTGGAAGTATATATAATAATAAAATAATAACACAATTTGAGACTGAAGAGATCCAAGCAGTGGGTGCTATAGTTGTAATGTTTCCAAGAAAGAAAGAATAGCCTGGTTGTATTATCGGTCAGTCCGTGAAAGACTTGGGGCATCTAGCAAGAAAGGAAGTTATGTTTTCCCAAAATTCAGGGCACAAGAAACAGTGTTTAGCTGTACTAATCTACTGGTTGTTTTCTACCTGCTCTGGCTGTTTCCTAAAAGATACACCCAGAGAACAGTCCTCTTCCTAGTCTAGTTTCATTAAATCAGATATTCTAGATCAACTCCGTACAGTGAGGCAGGACTTGGTCTGCAAGAGTTATTTGAGGAACATCAGGAGGCATGCCTCTTATCTGGAGAGTTCACATGGTGAGCTCTCAAGATTTAATTAAAGCGTTCACTGATTTTGAGCGGAGCAGGATTTCCATTCCAAGGTTATCCACCCTACACAGGAATGAAAGATTAAAGATGCTGAGGCAGACTGTGTGTATAGCATTTTTTTCTTTTTAGATATGCTAGGTTAGGAGTAAGTACCAGGAGAAGAAGCTAGAACTAGGGCTAATTGTCTTTCACACACAAACACAAAGAAGGAAGGCATTCCCCTTTTTTTTGCAATGAGGGAGAAAGGGAGAACTCAAAATCAGATCCAACAGGAGAAGACAAAACTTTTTGTCTCATATTATCTGCTTGTCATGCAGTATTATCACAAAGGTCAAGAGTAAGATTGGCACAGTTTATACTGCTTTATCTCAGTAGAGTTAACTTTTCTGGTCTTCCCTCCAGATTAGAACTGGGGATAAACTCTGTTCTGAGGAATTTAAGTCTTTTTATTCTGTGGAGGCTATTAGGTCTCACTGCCCCTGGCCTGGACTGTCTGGCAATTTTCTATTCTATCCTAGCCAAGACCTTTCTTGCCTACTTTCATGTAACTCCACTGGAACAATTTATTCTGTTGAAGGAGCTGCCTCTTTCTCCCAAACTGAGAGGTCTAAAACCAATCTCCAAGGTCAATAAGAGAATATTCTTTGAGCAACAGTGTTTATAAATAAAATGTACATAGTGGCTTTATAAGGAATTCAAGGACTTGCCTGCTGGCTGGATAATTTTATAGTCTTTGTAATTCTGAAGATATGACTAAACTTCAACTATTAACACATTATGGTTTAGCACTCTGCAGTGCTTTGGATTTTCAAGGGGAAAATGGTGTTTTCTCACCAACTGAAAGAAACTGTGCCTTCTTTCAGAACTGAATGGCTGATCTCTGCAACTGCATTTGATTCTAATAAAATATATTTTTGGTTTAAGGAACTGTCAACAGGTGCAGTCTCTAAAGAACCTTTTTTTTTCTTTGAATCCAAAAAGTTGCACAGGCTAGTACAGTAGCATTTACTTTTTACTGGAGTTTTAAGCTTTCTTGACTTAAGAAACCCCTAGTATGCTGGGAGGACTTAGTTCTCTGTAATTTATGAAAAAATGTCGAATAATGTGACAGATTTTCTTCTTGCAGTAGCAGATTAAATGTTCAATTTGCCCTACAGGCATATAGGATCCTGCCTAGCTTCATAGGTATTCCAACAAAAGGGCAGACAGAACTAAGATACTTGCTTTGGCTAACTGATACCTGTGTGCTTTTTTCTCCTTGACCTTCTTTTTTTGTTTGTTCATTAATTTAAACTAGTTGTATTGATGTCATTTATCAAAGCCCCTAAAAACTGCTCCAGGTAGTTTTTATTTTGTACCTTTTGCAACCTAGTGCTTTTCCTAGACTGTTATAGCATTGTTTTATAGCTCTTCCTCAAAATTAGGCTACTTCTTCGTATATCTTCAATGTTGTTCAGTAACAGCTTTGAAGGCACGACTATGGGGGAGAAAGTATGCTTTACACAATTGTACTGATGCATTTATTTCTTGCACTGTGTCCAAGAGGAAGTTATAGAAAAGTTGGTCATTGTGGGCTGAGAATATGAGATATTTCATGTTGCCTTACTTTTCTCAGAGCTGTATTCAGAATATGAGTATGAAAATAAGCAGTCTCAATTTTGAAGTTAGGTATACTGCTTTTGAACATATATTGGAGGATATTCTCACCCATTGTAGAAAAGCAAAACATTGTATTCTTCTACAGCAGAGGGAGGATATCTTATTTACCCTGGGTGGAGATGTCTGAATGCTGGGAATGTAGCAATTCCTGCTATTTCATTGGCATTTAACTTATGGTAATTTGGATTTTAATAAGTGTAGTATGCGTTCTAGTAGAGACTTGAGAGTAGGTTTGGAATACTCTTACTCAATCTGGCTGCCTTCAAGTCATGTAAACTTTGACTTCTGGAATTGCCCAATCAATTGTGATTGCTGGTAATAATGGATTTTAAAGTTCTACACCTCTCTGGAATCTCCAGATGGGTAAAGATTGGTTTAGAAAAATTACTGCGTGTATATTGGATGGGGATTTCTCTTTCATAGGAAAATACATGTGTGATCTGTCTATTCAAACTGGTGGGAGGACCAGCCCACTTTTTATCACTGTAGAAAATAAACTTGTAGTAAATTCAGTTTCTAAGGGGAAAATATTGAATATATTTTATGATATTATTTGGGGCTTCGTGACTTAAAGCCTGTCCTTAGGTATTAAATGTATTATGTGAGCACAGATTTTTATGTGGGAATTATATTTTTTAAGAATTTGGAACACTTTTCCCCAGAGAACACATACTTAAAACTAACAGTTTTCTTTCTCCAACAATTTATTGCATGTATTCTTAATTACTGAATTTCTGCTATCAGGTTCTCCTTTTGTAAGGGGGAAGACATAGGATTAATTATAAAGAGGAGACATGGAGGGAGACAAAAGAGGAAATGCTGCCTTTACTTTCAAATTTGTCTGCCTATTGTAGGGTAATCTTAGACATGTCTTGTGATAAATATAACACATACTCAGTTCTTCAGTGGCATACATTTAATTTTCCAGGCTTGCATATTTTAGTTCCTTTTACGTTTCTGCTTTGAATTTTGTCTAGCCAACAGATAAAGTGTAATAAAATATTCTAAAGAACAATAGGAGTAACGCTGATGGGTTTGTGAGACTTGGTAACTTCTTGCAGGAAGTTTTTAAAATTACATTTTCTAATGTGATTCTTTTTCCAGAAATTAATGGAGTAACAAATTGCAAAGATAATAAAGGTGTTGAATGTGCTGTGTCTGAACCTTTTCCTCGTGAAGTATTTTCTAATGGGCTTAAACCACTTATGGGGCTTATTCAACTAGATGCAATGGATGGAAAATCTAACAGCCTGGATGAGTCAACCGATGAAGTTCAGTCTATGGACGTAAGGTACATAATATATTTTTAGAAACAGTACTGGAAATCTAAAGAAGGTTGGAGTTAATTTTGTATGCCTGAAGCTGCTTTAAAATTGTATATAGTATGACATGGTATGATACAACGTGGATTATGCTGTATCTACATCGGTTTTCTTCATGACTAAAGTCACTCACTGCAACCTGGCACTGATTCCTTTAAACATTCCTGTTTCATTGAAATAGGTTTAGTTAACAAATGTCTTCCTTGTCTTTTGCGCTTTTATTTCCACTGACATCTGTAAATCAATATCTGAGAGTCAGTTATCAAATGTATTTACTGTAAATAAATAATATACAAATACTATGCATCAGAGGAAGATCCTGGCATGTCATAATGCTTAGGAACATAGGATTGCAGCTTTTTTCATTTCAAGGCTTAATATATACCAAGTGTTTGTTCTCTTTTCTATTATTCTTCCATTTTAAAATAAGTGCACTGAATTCATATTTTTATCATATGAAGACGTACCTATATAAGTTAAAATACACAGCAATATTTTGATTCTTTTTTCTGCAGTCCTGCTTCAAAAGAAGAACTTATATCTATCCCTGAATTTTCACCTTTGGATGAAATGATGCCAGGAATTACTTTGGATCAAAATGGATCAAATAACAGGAAGGCTCTTGAAGAACTATTAGATTTTACTGGCCAGGCCACTTACCCAAAATTAACAAGTGAAAATATTAGCATAGATGATTGTAATAGAAATTTGATTGATGGATTTAATAGCCCAGGTCAGGAGACAACTCTGAGTACCTTATGTTGACAAATACATTGCTACATAGCAATAAGGTATGGTGCTTTTCCAGAATTCAACTTTGGCTTCTTTTCCCAATCAAAAGTTATTTGACAGAAGACTTTCTTTAAATATTAAATAAGAAACTATGCTGTCTTTTGTCTTGCATATATTTACCTAGTCATGTTACCCAAGCCATATAAGGGGGAAAAGTGAAAAATAAAAATTCTAATCTACAAAGGGTTTGGTGGTGGCAGAAAAGCAAATAAATTCCATCAAGATCACCCAAGTTTTATTAGTTTTACTTTCTTTTAAAGAAAAAGGAATCCACGCAATCAAAAGGGTGCACAACCGTGCCCATTTTGAAATATGTGTTTTGGAGTTGGAGTCTGTATATTAAAAAAAAGTTTGTTCAGGATGTAGACTAAAATGCAGAAGAGCTTTTACGAAAAGGATAAAAGAAAAAAATTTTTTTTGCCAAGGTTTCCTTGGAAGGGAAGGTTATTGGGAAATGACATGAGCCTATCTGCGCATCCTGGAAAATCACTGGGGTGTTTCTGGATTTTGTTTGCCTAAAATGCAGAACAAAACATTTTGGTGTAAGTTTTTGCTGAACTGAAGCTGATTTGAAATGATTCGGTGAACGTTCTGGAAGGCAATGTTTTTTTCCTCACCTTTGAAACAAAACATTTTTTTGTTTCATATATACCTCCACTCCTGACACACTCAGTGAACTGGACAGTCTACTTACATCCTTGATAATAACATTTTTGTTTGTAGGTGCTCCATGTCCCTTTTGTTCATTTAGTTTTAAAGAGGAATATGTGCAGTTCTCATATGTAAACTCCATTCATCAGAGATGTACAGCTACTTAGTGCTTGGGTTATCTAGGATATCTTCCATCAGTTTATTTAACCAGTTTTTAATACTCTTAAAATCTGAGAAGTAGTCTATATTTTAAGAAGTGAATGAAACTTATACACACCATCCATATCCACCCCCCCAAAGACTGGATTCTCCTTAACCTGTCATATTTTTATTTCTTCTGTCATTTTACACTTTGTCTTCACAGTTAGATAATAAAAAATGCTATTTCTCTCACAATATTTTCAGTTTCAATTTTCTTGGCACAGGTTGGTGTCAACTTATTTTTTTTCCTAAAATCTTCCAATATATTTTGGAAAACAAAACCATAAAATATAGGGGAAGTTTGAAGAAACCATAGACACATAGACAAGTGAATAGAAACAAGTGTGTTTCTTTCCTTGCTTTCTTCATAAATACAACTTGAGCTTCCCATATTACATGTGAAAATGGAGACTGAATTCTGAGCAAAGAAGTACAAGAAGAACAATGATGTATATTAAAATCTGGAAATGAATTCTAAAATGTGTATTACAAATGCATCTTAAGACTACTGTGTAAAGGTTAACAAACTTAGCATAAGCATTTGTGGATTGACACATTAGGTAATAGACTATTACCTGCCATCCCAGTGGATGGTAGAGATAAATGCTGAACAAGGACTGAAGTAAATGTAATAATCCATAAACGGATTAACAATATAACATGATAAGGATCTATTACTCTCCTGGAAGTTGATCTGCATGAGTTCTAGCTTAACTATTTGAGGATAACATCTGTATTTGTAAATGATTTGTTCAAGGTTCAATACTTTTGAGTATAATCACTGTATTTCTCTTTCTGATTGGCAGAGGAAATTGAGAATATAAAACACTCAATGCTGCTATTGTCGGTAAAATAAGAGCTTGTCATTTTAAGAAGCTGCTGCAGTCTGCAACACTGGATGTCATCTGCTCTGCACTGAATTTACAGTCTTCCTAAATGGATTGTTGAGTAATCACTTGGCAAAAAGTGGGATTTTTTTTAATGGTTTGAGGAACTTTTGTGGGAGCTTTGTTTAGAAACCTCGCTTACTGAAAATGTGGGTCTTAAATCTCTCAATGGATTCCATTTATTTTAAAGCAAACATTTAATTTTATCATTTACCAGCATGAGGATATTTTGTAAATTTATCAAAATAAAATATTGCCGATGCATTTGTTTTTACTGGAGAAGACCATCTTAGTGTAATTTTATAAGTGATTCACTGAAGAACTACAACTGAGGAGGTTTGAAAAATAATATTGGAATTATTTCAAGATGTTGGAATCCAACTATCTTGAAGATAATGTAGAATTAGAATTCTGTCTCAATATGTGGCACATAACAAATTTTATGTTGTTTTAATCACTAACTTAGTCAGCATTAAGCTGTGATGACAATATATGCTAAAATTAGAAGGTCTTTATTACATGGGTCTAAAACATATTTAGGTTTAATTTTTAGGGGTAAAATATTGCCACATTTATGTATATTATATTGCTTCATAAGCAACTGTATCAATGGATCAAAACTGAAATGTTTATGCTGAAAATGTATCAGATCTCAGTGTCATATTTCATAAATCACTGAAATTCTGAAACTTAGCATTGTAGTGATAACAAACAATATATACAAATGGCAACATACTCTAATTATGAATGCTGAAAATTATACTCATCCAACATGATAAACTGTTAGCTTTTATTTGACAAATGACTGATGAAAAGTTCTTGAGGAGATAACTGGTATCTTAAAAAATGATAAAAAAAGGCATGACATAGCTCAGTTAAGCAATTTTAGAGCTATTGTTTTTAACAGGATAATTAAGCTCTTATCTAGATATTTTTTTGCTATAAATCAATGGTACTTGCTGTGGTTTAATTTATCTTGGACATTGGCATTAGGAATTTCAATTTTCAATGACCTCCTTTATGCTGTAGTCTATTCTGCCCGGAGAGGGCAATTTTTGTCTCATTGTATAGAGACCCAACTTTGTTGCAGTCTCATTCTATACAACAACAACAAAATTGCTAAAGCTAATTAATTTTTTTATGTTGGGGGTGTGTTAAAATATAACTCTGTTCTTATATCTTTAAAAAAAGACCTGTTTAATAATTAAACCAACCATAAAAATATGTGACTATACATTATTGCTTACAATATTAATGTGAATGTATTTCAACAAAAGTACTTCCTTGATGGCTTGCAGTGCGTTGTAGCATGGTACAGTGTCTTTCAAGTTAATATTGCAATTTCCTTCTTACACAATAAAATATATGCGCTTATCATATTTGGCTGTGATATCGTGATGGTGGTATTTTTGTTCTTGTCTTGTTTGAGAAACCAATTCATGCCAGTTGTATACAGTCCATCAAAATACGGAAATCCTTATTTTAGGCATGTAATCATTTTTCTAGTGTGTGTGTATAAAACTGTAGAAATTTTACAAGACAACATGAATGCTTGCTTTTCCCAAATATCAGTGTTTCCACTCATTTGATTTAGTATTCTTTCCTTAGTATTGGAAGGCAGATTCAAGTAGAAACAGAACCTGTCTTATGACTTGAGTACCATTAAACATTAGAGAATCCTAGTTTATTTATACCTTTCAGATATAATTAGCAGCCTGATTGTATGTTATATATTTTCTGGACTAACAAGACCCAAACGGCTATGTTTATATATTCTCCATGTAAGACTAAGTACTGTACCAGTATAATAATGGACCTTGTTTATAGTACATTAAAATATATACTTTATTACAAATCAGGGTGCCATTCAATTACATTGTATATTTATTCTATTTAATCTCACAAAAAGCTGATATAATTGCTCAATACTTGGAGAGACCACCAGGAAGCTATTGGCTAGTTTAGCAAACAGGGTGGTTGAAAAAAGATCCCAGAAGAAAACAAACATTTCCTTACGGCTATCAACTCTAAAGATATGTCCACAAAATCAGCAGCAGTCAAAATCCCAACTCAAGAAGGTTTTGCATTTTATATCTTATATTATTTTTACAAATAACTCAAGCTGGTTGAGTTCAACATATCCAACACAACTTCCTCCTCCAATTTTCCCCACAACCACCCTTTGAGGTGAGTTGGGCTGAGAGAGAGTGACTGGCCCAAGATCATCCGGATGGCTTTCATAGCTAATGTAGAACTAGAAATCAGTCTCCTGCTTTCTAGCCTGCTACCTAACCAACTACCTGTAGTACAGCATTATTTCAAATTTCACATTAGGGCTTATTGCGACAAATTTCACATTAGTTTTATCATCCAAGTATTTTACAATTACTGCTGAGGCCAGCTTTAAAAGGCCATCTATGTGCCATAGTCCTATCAGTAATCTAACATTTTTAAATAATGTATTATGCTTGACATATAAGTCTACCACACAGTTGATTCAGTTTGAGGACTCCCTACATTTGCATTTTGCCTAGATTAACATTAACCAGAATGTCCTGCAAAAACTTTTTAAAAATTCATTACGGCGTATTTCTATCTCAAATATTAAACCAAAAACACGCTGCTTTTCCCAATTAGCATGGCCTATCCAAGTGTTTAAAGGAATATTTCCAATTAAGTCAACTGGATTTAATTTAAAGCCCTTTAAATTTTAATTCACCAGTGCCTCAAGTAGACATTACTTTGGATATGGCAATACTTATGAAAATAAAAACATCTCCAGGCGATGCATGTTTTTGTGGAGAATTTATCATTCATGTGAGCATTTATCATTCATGTGAGAAAGCAGTCTCCCCGGATGATGTCTGTTACGTTGTTGTGCTTTCTGCATGCTGACTAATCACCCTGTGGTTGCAACTCCCTTGACTCAATTCACTGTTAATTCACTGTGGGGTGCCTCTCCAATATTCAGAGGGCTGCATCTGATTCTCCAGCACAAAACTTCCGTGGCTCCGAGAAGGCCGGTTTCACTTTTTTCCAAGCGTTTAATCCTTTGAATTAGACCATGAAAGCTATTCCAGAACTCGATAGGATTTCGTGACATTTGATGAACCGTATTAATCACCACCCTCGGCAACCCGTACTTCTTCCACTAATTGGATACAATCTGCTGAAAGATCAACCAGGCATCTTTAACATTCATTGTTGCGGCGTTGACGGTTTTGTTCTCCTCCTTGGCCGAGCTTGTACGATGGCGGAGGCTTCACGCGTACAAACGCCTCCGCGTCGCCACGAACCGTTCAGCGCAGCGCACGGCGCGAGCCCAGACTGGTCTCGCGCGCGCGGCGAATTGAAGGGAAGCCTCACGAACGGAAACAAACCAGCCACGAGTGAGGGAAGGAGCCGTGAGTCCGGGCCCCCTCTGGAGCAGAAGGGACGTTTCGAGACAGGGCAGAGGCTGCTTTGTGCGGGTGGAGGGACGCGTCCTGGTCGCCGCCTCAAGACTTTTATTGTAAATTATCGCGATGGTTATTGCAAGAGGAGATGAGAGCCACAAACCGCTTCGACTGGGAGCCGGTCAGCGTCTCGCGAGAACCCAGCCGAGCGCTAACCAGCGCAGCTTC
>JANHZU010008606.1:0-12361 GCA_032468055.1 Acrochordus granulatus | reverse complement strand
TTTCTTTCTTTCTTTCTTTCTTTCTTTCTTTCTTTCTTTCTTTCTTTCTTTCTTTCTTTCTTTCTTTCTTTCTCCATGACTATTTTTGACAGTTTGTCAGAAAATATCATATATCACAGAGAAGTTCCTAGAACAAAACAATGGATATTTCAGAAATGACTAGTAAGTTATGAAAAAGTGCTTAAGGCTCCCTTCCACTTTTTCTCATTGTCATCAAATGCACAAAAAGAAAGATATAGATGATTGATGTGCAGTAGACTTTGTCTGAGAGAGAAGAATATGAACATCCAGTGTTTTCCAAGCAAATACCCAACAGTTAATCCTTTCTCTGTCAAATAATTTCTTTTAGCTTTTCTGCTGTGAAAGATCTAGTGAAGAACTATGAATCTCTTTCCATGAATTATGGATCTCTTTCCATGAACCACTGTATAGTAACACTGTTCACTGAAATTAAAAATTAGAGCTGTTTGTCACAAAACTACTGTTTCTTCCAGCTTTTCAAACCATGGAAACTTCTATGTATGAAGAGCTCAGGGAGAAATGTAGTGAGTTTTGCAGACACAACTGCCTGTGTATTTTCAAAATCAGTGTTACTAATGAAACTTGGGGGAGACTTAGATACAATCTACTTCAAAGAAAATCTGCTTCAATTTGATATCCAATTTGGTCTGTATCAGCCCCATTTATTTTACTATGTTGCAGAATCCAAAGGCTATATTCACATCTGTGTTAGATATTACTACCAGTCAGAACCTCAAGGTATAACTGTAATATAACTGTGCCAGATTCTTCCCTCTATCTGATGATCATCATCTGACGATGATCATCAGATAGTGACAATCCACTAAAAGAAAATACTCTTTCTTTTTCTAAAATGCTTGGCAAGGTTGTCTTTGCATGATAAATATGGCTTTTGTTTCCATCTGGATACATGAAATAGTTCTGAGTCAAATAGCAACCTTGGCATGGATTCACTCAATTTTCATATTGTCAGTGTATCCATGATCAGTGCTCAAGAGAACTGAATCTGAATATTTCTCCATGAGGTACATCTAATATGTGATAAGGAGACGGTTAGGTTGCTATGCTTTATCCTTCATTCCCCAGCAGAAAAGCTTTTCATGTGTAGGCTTTCATTTCAGGGTCACTGGAATTCAATATATTTAGAGAATACTAATCCTATACTTAAATAAATTCAGTGCCATTCGTATTTCATAAATTCCCATAGGCAATTTCATTTGTTTATACAACCTTCTTCCAGATGACTAGTTTACCACATACTATTCAGAGGACTTCAAGGCAGGAAATAGTGAATTCTTCCAGATGCACAGACAATGCCATCTTGTTCTAAAGTAGGGTATCCCATAGTGTTTCCTGTTCTGTAGGTCTACATCTTTGAGAGAACTGATTTGAATTGCCTCAAACTCACTACTGTGCTCTGCAGTGCAGCTAAAAGAAACCCTTTAGGAAAAAGAATAACTTCCACAGCCTGATGAAAATTGTACACCCCAGATTCTTGAAAGCTTAGCTATACAATAGCAGATGTTGCTGTTTACAGTAGAGTGCCACCAACTTAATGGTCTCCACAATGAGAAATTAAAAGGTTGGTGACAATCTGTAAGAGAAACAAGAAAAAAGTATATGTTCTGTTTCACTTTTTAATGAAACTATGCGTATTTGATATATACATATTTTGAGGATGAGAGTAAATCAATTCTGTCAGGGCCATAAATTAATTGCAAAATCCTAAGAGCAAAGATTCAGGTTGGATTTGCCCACATTTATTTTATTCACTGTGACTGTGGGAGAAATTTAGTTTTCACAGTGAGGGTATAAAACAGCAGGAAAATGCCTGCCATGACAACAACAACAACAAGCATTTTATTTGCCAAACCAACAGTAGCAACAAAGATACTCTCAGAAAATGAAGGCTAAAATTCTCTCAACTCCAAAGTGTTCCCTTTTTCTTTCCTGTTATGTTTATTTATGATCTATGTACCCTGCGGGATGAAAGAAAAAGGGATTGTATAGCTTGTTTTGTTTTTTATTTCCATATGTCTGAGTTTGAAGAAACTATGACTTCAAGATTTCTTCTTCACACCATTTATTGGGCACTTGTGGCTGCTACTGATGCCTGTCAAACACCTCATTTATTTTATAATCTGGAAATGTTTCTAAATTTTGCAAGCTGCTAGTGTTACCCAAAGCACATAAGGATCTAAAAAGTGGTCACTCAGCTTCCATCAATTAAAGACTTTCACAATCTATGGGAAACTATAATATTTCCACAAGTGAATTTAGAAAAAAATATTTGTTTCCCTTCCTCCCTTTTTCTCACTCATACACAGGCGCGTGCACACACACACAGACACACAAAGAGGTCTATGAAATATGCACTATCTTTAGCAGATAATATATCATAGAAAACCAGCAATTCTTGCAAGAAATTCCACATCAATAGCTACTACATGCAAAGCAGAATTTTGCAAGTTGAATGTATTTTTGTACCGGAAACATTCATGGATTACAGTTCACATAATAAATGAATGTAATGACTCCAATTAAAAACTGAAGATATGTGCTGAAAAAGAGCCATAATTGATACTGTATCTTGAAATAAAGACACAGTGTGATTGATGCAATTAAGGAGTTCATAGTATTTCGTTTTCAAGGATTTGAATCAATAAACAAGTTATCAACCAGTACAGACATCCCTCAATCTTCATTTGCTAACTAGAAGAACCATTGAATGTCATCATAACTGAGTGACTCCACCTAGCTTCAAGTGCTGATCCATCCATTAATTAACCCATGTAATACTTTATGTTAAGTGTTCACCTTAATAAAGAGGTATTTGACTGTCAGATTTAATCTAGCTCAATAGTTTTGGAATGAAGCCATCAGATTATAAAAATGATTACCTTCCAATGTTCATCCAAGCCTGTCAGTAAAAGGTAGGTTGAATAAATAAAACATCAGTATAAACATGCCTAATTGCTGTCTGTGAAGACTCTCACTCATCCAGGGTAATTGCATCGCAACAAAGTTTAAAAAACAGGCATCTGGACTGAATTTTTCTCAAGTCGAAGACGTTTCGCCTTTAATCCAAAAGGCAATAAAATTTTAGAGAATAATTTTGCTCTTCAAAGTCAGCACAATATACATCAGAAAAGACTGGAAGATGTTTGTGAAAATGAAACAATTGCATTGTAAACAGGAGACAATTGATGTCTAATTCCCTTCCCCATTAAAGGAAGGATTTAATGTATTTACATAAATAGATTCTTTGATTCACCTTGCTAACCAATTAACTTCCTTGTCCAAGATCTGGAATTTCCAATTATCAATGGAATGGCCCTTGTACATAACATGTAAATGGATTGCAGAAGTCTTTGATGTTTTATGTCATTGAAATCTCTTGTAAAGTGGCTGCTTCGTCTCCCCAGCATAAACAAAAACTGAACAAGTTTCATTACATTGTATTGCATAAATGACATCTGACTGTTTATTTTGGATATCCTGTCCTTAGGTATGACTAGTTTATAGTTTAATGTGTTCCTGGGTTTGAAGTGAATACTTAGTCCATCCTAAGGACAGGATACTCAAACATGGGGGGACTCAATTAGACATCAATAGTCTCCTGTTTACAATGCAGTTTTGGTTTGTCTTCACAAACACCTCAAGCCTTTTCTGATGTACATTGTGCTGACTTTGAAGAGCAAAACTAGTCTCTAAAATGTTATTGCCTAGCGTTATTACACTGTTAGCTTGCTATGTGAAAATGTTTTTCTGGTGTGTGTCCTTTTTCTAAGTTTGAAAAATACATATATTCTTGCCACCTCCTTTCTTTTCCACAGGGAATTGAGAAAATCCATGGATAAGAGACAAAATGTTTTCCAATTACATCAAATAATAGGAGTCCAGTTGCCTTTTGAAAAAAAATTTGCAAACATTTTTTTGCATTTGCTATAAATCATGATCTGGATTAATAAGAATATTCATAAAAAGATAAATATTTTCCTGCCAGTTAGAGTGCAGTATTCATCTCCATTTCCAAGCCAAAGAGCCAGTGTTTAGCCGAAGACGCTTCTGTGGTTTCCCGCCAAAGTAGAGAACAGTGCACCTTTGGGAACTAGTCATGCCAGCCACATGACCACAGAAAATGTAAAATAAAGTTTTATTTTAGTGTTTAAAATAAGTCCAACTGTATGGTAGTTTGAACATTCTTTGGCATTGCTCTTATTTGATATTGGAACATAAACGGACCTTTTCCAATCTTGTGGCCACTGTTGTTTTCCAAATTTGCTAGCATATTGAGTGCAACTCTTTAACAGCAAAATCTTTTAGGATTTTAAATAATTCAGCTGGAATACCATCACATCACTAGCTTTGTTGTTAGTAATGTTTCCTAAGGCCCACTTGACTTCACATTCCAGGATATCTAGCTCTAGGTCAATGACCATACCATCGTGGTTATCAGGGACATTAAGATCTTTCCTATATATATTTTCTGTATATTCTTGTCATCTCTTCTTAATATCTTCTGCTTCTGTTAGGTTCCTACCATTTTTGCCCTTTATCATGCCCATCTTTGCATGAAACGTTCCCTTGATATCTCTGATTTTCTTGAATAGATCTCTTATATTTCCCAATCTATTGTTTTCCTTTATTTATTTGCATTGTTCATTTAAGAAGGCCTTCTTATCTCTCCTTCATATTCTTTGGAAATATGTATTTCCAAATTGGTTAAATCTTTCCCTTTTTCCCTTGCCTTTCATTTCCTTCTTTACTCAGCTATTTGTAAAGCCTCATCAGAAAGCCACTTTGCTTTCTTGCATTTATTTTTTTTGTCAGGGATGGTTGTCATAGCTACCTCTTGTACAATGTTATGCACCTCTTTCCGTAGTTCTTTAGGTACTCTGTCTGTCAGATCTAATCTCTTAAATCTATTCCTCACCACTGTATATTCATAAGGGATATCACTGAGGTCATACCTGAATGCAATAGTGGTTTTCCCTACTGTCTTCAATTTCAGCCTAAATTTTGTAATAAGAAGCTCATGATCTGAGCCATAATCATCTCCAGGTCTTGTTTTGACTGACTGTGTTGAGCTTCTCCATCTTTGGCTGCAATGAATATAATCAATCTGATTTCAATGTTGACCATCTGATGATGTCCATGTGTAGAGTTGCCTTTTGGAAAAATGTATTTGTTATGACCAGCTTGTTTTCTTGACAAAATTCTGTTAGACTTGCCCTGCTTCGTTTTGTATCCCCAGGCCAAACTTGCCTGTTATTCTGGTGATCCTTTGACTTCCTCCTTTAGCACTGCAATCCCCTATGATGAAAAGGACATTGTTTTTTTGGTGTGAGTTCTAAAAAGTATTGTAGACTTTCATAGAACCAGTCAACTTCAGCCTCTCCAGTATCAGTAGTTGGGGTATAGACTTGAATATAGCAAGGTATTCGCCATTTATATTTTAATTAATAATGTTAACTGTGTTTCCAAATTGCCTTTTTCAAAAAGTGTAAATCAGGAATATATTAATCTAAATCTAAAAGCATATGTGATGTCATAGTACAATCATCATCACTGAAGCTCAGTGAATTTCAGGATACTTATAAGTAAAATTAAAAGTTTATTTTCTATCTTCAGATAAACAAGCTTTGTATTATTTCACCACTGAATGATAATTTATAAAAGTTGTGATATTTCTATGATATTTATCTTGAAAATAATTAAATCATATTCAAGCAATATTATCTAACATAGTATAATATTTCAACTGTTATCATGACCTGGATATTCAATC
Source organism: Acrochordus granulatus (assembly GCA_032468055.1). Lineage (NCBI taxonomy): Eukaryota > Metazoa > Chordata > Lepidosauria > Squamata > Acrochordidae > Acrochordus > Acrochordus granulatus. The sequence continues at coordinate 6,549 of JANHZU010008606.1, read as the reverse complement.
TATGCTATGGTTAGTCAAGACCTTATGGGAAAAGACATGTAGATGGATCTAAGCAGTGCTAAATTCATTGTGAAAGGAGAAGATTGTGCTTTTGCACTTAAAAAGGTAGTGATCCACTTTTCCTTAAGAGGGCATTATTGGATCTAAAACATTAAATATTTTTTTCCTTTCTGAGCAAAGTTATTGAGAAGATGTTTCAGCTTTAGAAAGCTCTGATTATAGAAGCTTACCTGGATTTCTTTCAATTAAGTCTGACTTAAATAACTATGACATTCTAGTGAGATGAAACTGACTGTTCTTATAAATTACCTATGGTGAAATGAGTATGGAAGTAGAATGTTCATCCTGCACCTCCTTGATTTCTTGGTTGGTTAGGACATTCTTCTGTACTAGCACAGGGGTTGGGTATAGGAAGCATAGATTTATGATTTCTCCTTCTTCTAGACTCAGTTCCAGATAGTGTTGGAGGGAGGAGAGGAAAAGCAAGTCCAGTATTGTCCCCTGCTTTGTGGGCTAAATTCTTTCTTCATTCCTGTTTAACTTCTTTGCAAGACTTCTAGGTTATTTTCAAGCACAGGGATAGGTATCATCATTACACTTATGATACCTAGTTATACATCTCAACTCTTGGTCCAACAAGCAATGTTGTTGAAATTCTAACCTAGTTAGAGCTCAGTCACAATCCTCGCTGGAATGAATGTCTGTGGATTTGGTGTTACCTGGATTTAGGAAGTTTCCACTTTTGATTCTGGATCAGGTCACATTTCCCTAGATAGACCCAGAGAATAGCTTGGAGTCTTCTTGGACTGTGACTCCTGCTTGAAGAGCAAGTAGCCACTGTGGTTTGGAGGATCTTTGCTCAAATCTATATTTGTATCCCAGCTGTGCCCTCATGATTTGGTTTTCTCTCATCTGCAGTACCAAAATATGCTCTACAGGGGCTGTTCTTAAAGATCATTTGGAAACTACAGTTGATCCAGAATGCAAAGACATGGATAGAGAGGGGCACATGTTGATATGCCAATGTTACGTTGCTGTTTAGGAATAGACTTCCTGGTGAAATTCAAGGTGCTGATTGTAACCTGTAAAATTATCCATAACACAGAGTTTGGTTATATGTACAACCATATCTTTCCAATTACTTATGACCAACTGATAAAATCAGATGGGGTGGTTAGGCTTGGATCTCTTCATTTAAGCAGTGTCATCTGGCTGGACCTAGAAGACGTACCTTTCTATCATTGTGTCTATTCTTTTGAACAATATCTCTTGCCACGCCCAAACTCCCACTCTCCAGATTCATATTGCCTTGATCCTATGTGCCTTTTAGATAGTCTTCAAGACTTGGATATTCAATATTATGTGCATTCCTGAGAATTATATAATTTACGTTCCTTTTCCTTGCAAACTAAACATTCACAATTTTATAAGTTGAAGATGTAAAATACACTCACCAAAACCTGCCAAGAAAGCAATTCTGAACAGGAAAGAGAATTTGTATGCCATTTCCTAATCTGAACTCATAATGTTCAGGGCAAAGAGTTCCAGCATCTGTGGCATTTTCTTCCCAATAAAAGTCTTTCACAGTGACACTAATGAGAGGGAAACCAATTCTGTGAATTTCATCCAGCAAATGCTAAAGCCTTGATTAGTGGGCAAGTGAATCAAATAAGGAAACCTCTGAAACATTACCATAGTTATATACTTAGATATCTGATAAAGTGGTGAACATAAATATCTCAAGTAAGAGGTAGGGCAGAAAGTAACAAAACATGCAGTCTGATTTTATAAAGTGGATTCTGCCTCTTCTGTTTTTACATGACATATTATCATGCTAATGCAAAAGGATAGAATTTATTTCATATTGTACACTTCCATCATTTTGGAATCAATAGGATTAGGAATAAAAGCCTATGTCAGTGGATTCATTTCTATGTCTCCAGGTACCTTTTGACAGACTTTGTTGAGAAGAACCTATTTTGACTACTACATAGCCTGTATCTTCTACAATACCATAGAGAGGGGCAAAAACAGCAAAGCAATGAAAATATGTTAACAGGTGGAAACAATAAATGATATGACATCACGGGAAAGAAGTAAGCACAAGAAAGAGATAAAAATAGTCCAATCTTATTTATTTTGCATGAAATAAAAGAGGGAAACTCTAGCATGTTTTGAGATTCTCTTATTATATTCTAAAACAATAGATTAATAATAATACTTTGGATGTTTGATTCTTGACTAGACTTAACATGAAGGACTGACAAACGCAAATCTCATTAAACTGTTATTATATGCAAGCTATTTTGTTAAATTGAAAGAGCAACCTGATTTGTACAAGGTTGAAATAAATGGATCAAATTAATTGACATTGCACAATTTTCAATATATGTCATTACATAATTATTTAGGCTTTTGTTTCATTGTTATCTTTCTTTATAGGATCTTGGAGTCAGAAATACATATTATCTGTCTACTACGTCTAATAATAGTAGTGAAAGTATTAAGTGCTGTGCTGCTTTAATGCTAATCAGTCTGTACATCCTGAAATTCTCATTAAAAAAATAAGATTACCCAGTGCTGATAACATCATACACACTATTTTGGTCTTGTGTAACTGAGTGTAGTCTGGCATAAGAAGAAAAGTAGTATCTGTAATGTTTAATTGAGAGATACATTGATTAAATACTGGAAAATCAGATGGGACAAAACGGACATAGAGAAATCAAGTGCTTAATGAAAACATAAAGAAATAAAGTGCTACAGTAGGACAAACACTGGAATTTAGCTAATCAGAAAAGGCAAAGAATAGCACTGAAGGAAAATCTGGGAAGTTGCCACATGGCAAAAAAATGGTAATGTGAACAGACAGCATGGAAGTGGATCAAGTAGTGCATTTTTATACCTTCTGAGGTTGTTATTACACACTAATGGAGAGAAATCATTAACAAGAACATAGCCATTCATGAGAAACATATTATATGTTAATGAGAAAACATTAACTACTGGAGTACATCCAGCATAAAAAGAACAACAACCCCATCACAGCAGTGGACAGATCAAATGTTTAGCACCTGGTTCTTTCTGCTTCAAGTAAAAGAGCTTGCCTAATGGGCCTTTCACCTACATGGGTTTTATGTCTGCATTTATTCAGCTGTCTTCAGCTCAATTGCTCCAAATGCAAATATGAAATAACAGCAGTGTTTGTTTTTCACTGTAGTTCATTAGCATAATTCTGGGATTTCCTTTCTATAATAGTAGAGCCTTCTTTTGTTTGATTTTTGATATTTTAGAACAGTTTATAGGCCAAATGCATAGAGATGCTTCTAATTAATCTTATCATGAATGCCATGTTTTGGAGCACTAGAAGATGGGAAGATGAAAGGCTGCGAGACAGTGGTATGATATACCGGCAAGAATAAACATGCATAACATGGTTATGAAGGAACATAAGTCTGAAAGTGATATAAGAGTAAATGTACAAGATAATGCAAGGGAAGAGAACATCTCTAAAATTCACATTATACAGTTAGCTGTCCAATAAACAGGTATAAAAGAATTTTCAAAACTAACACAGAGTGATATCAAGAAAGGAGAGACAGGTTAGATTTGCTTTTATATAGAAAGGTCTAATTATATATTAGTATTGACACAGTTCAAAGGAAAGTACTAAGTTTAACATAACAAAAGAAACAACTTGAAATCCACAACAGAGTTAACTTAAGGGTTTAGTCTCATATCTCACTAAATGCAACATGAAGAAGTGAAACTAATTGTTGTTACTGAACAACAATCATATCATTGCCTTGATTCATCCTGCCCTAGCTCTGGAGGTAATCTAAACTCACTTTTATTTTCTTTTTATGCTGAGATACTTTGCTCTATGAATGATGCATGATATCCCATTCACAATAGTGGCAATTAAGCAGTCAGAGATTGGGATCTATCCAGTTCCTTTTGGCCTCATAAGTAGCTGTAGGCATGATCCTATCTCTCAGATTACTGAGCATTGTCTTTAATGGCCAGTTTGGTTTAAATAGTTGAAGAGAACAATCCCTGGCTTCCTTGAAGGTTTCTGCTTACATAATGTCAGAATGGCACTTTCTGAAGCACTTCCCATGGGTTATGCAGGCTTCCCTATAAACACATGTTTACCAGTCTTTTGAAGAAGCAATAGAACCTGAATTCACTTGCTAGTGTGTTGGCCCTCAGATGTGTGTATAAACAGTGGTCCTTGATTTACAACCACAGTTGGGATTGGAACTTCCATTGCTAAGCAAAGTAATCATTAAATGAGTTGCACCCAGTTTTATGACCTTCTTTGCTATGGTCATTAAGCAAATTACACTTTCCAATTGACTTTATGTGTTGGAAATCAGCTGGGAAGGTCACGAAGGGTGATCACGTGACCCCTGGGATACTGCAACTGCTATAAATATATACTGATTGTCAACTACCTGAATTTTGATTATGTGACTATAGGGATACTGCAATAGCGATAATCAGTTGTGAGTCATTTTTTCAGCACCGTCATAACCTTGAAAATTGCAAAAGAATGGTTATAAGTTGAAAACTACATGTATGTGCACGGACAAGTGCTGTTGTGTATATAATGCCTTCCACTCAGCTTGCCATGAGGAAGAATTCTGTTTCTCTCCTTGATGGATTGTTCTAAGAATCTTACTGCTGTAGTTGCACAGTAAGCTCCACTGTTGCCAAATAGGCTGATATGTCACAGGCAAGGATGGACCCTGCAGTGAGGCAGTATTCTCCTGAGCAAGGTGTGTCCCAAGACAAAGTGTCTAGCATTGCATTATCCTCTTGCTTTAAAGGAGAGTTTGTGTGTAAGTGGATGTAGAAATTCAGGTAAAATTCAGTTTGACTCCTGCTAGCCTAAGTACTATTCAGAAATGGTCTTTTAACCCAAAGTCCCTGATTTCTTCAATATTTAGGGAAGAAGATATCAATAGATATTTAATACCAAAATATTTAATATGAAAATAATGTATATTAATCCACCATATTTTCTGCAATATAATTTAAGTATCAATTCATTTTATATTACTGTTCAATGCCATTGAGTAAAGGAACTTTATGAAATTCTTTGAAATTCTCCATTGTATTTTTTCCCAAATTAATTTGCCTATCTTAAAATAACTACATATAATTGTGGAACACATTATACCAAATAGCTCTTGTATAATAGATATGATATTATAGCAGCAATGATTTTGAATTACATTCCATTGATTTAAATGATCAGTTTTGTAATTTTATACTTATTGCTAAATTCTTCACCTGGAGGGTTTTTCAGCAAGAGTGTGTCAGAATTCTGCGATGCATCTGTTTCTCCAACATTTTTATCCATTTAGTTCAAAATGTAACTGGAATCCTTTATTACATCTGCAGAAATATACTTCTGAAATATTGTGATTGGGAAATCATGCACAAGTTTTTCCTTTCCCTGTGTCATGACATGACATATAAATACATAAGGGATGGAGTTTGCATTGCAATGTTTCAATTTCATCTCCATGGATACCTCTGTTTATCTGAAAAGAATTGCCTTTCTCTAAATTTACCATTTGCTTCAAAAAGTTGGGCTAGATTGACACTTCTGATTCATAGGAACCCATAAAATTTAAGCAGGCAGATCCATTTATTTGTAATTAAAGTCATTAATTGTTTTGTTTTCAAGAGATGAACATGTTTCCAAATGAGGGAAATGCACACCCACAAAATGAAATTAATAGAAGATAATATATGCAGCACATGTTTGAACTGTGGAGTCCTTGGTGCTCTCTGAGCTTAGTTGCTTACTTGCAGACATTTCATTATCTGACTAGGTAACATCTCCAGCACTGAAAATGTTGCCTAGTCAGATAATGAAACATCTGCAAGCAAACAACCACTGTGATTTCATATTTATATATTTCTATTTATATCTTATCAATCATTCTGTTTGGTGTGCATTGTGTCTATATACACATGCACTTCATATATCCTAAGTTACATAACACCTTAGAAATATTTTAATATTTATTCTTAAAATCTGATTATTGGTTTTATTTTCTGACTTTGGTATGAATTTATGATTTTCATCTGTTGTTGGTATAATGATCATTATCTGTTTTTGAATCAAAGTCACATAGTTGAAATGAATTTTAGTAAATAGTGACATCAAGCTATGTTTGTACCAATAAGAATGCATACACTTACACTTCATTTTTTCTCCTTTTTCAGAACAATTATCTCTAATTTAAATCTCACAATTGTTCTATGTATTAGATAAATATATACTAAATTTGCAATGTAGAAACAATATGCTAAAATATGTTGACTATAATAATCTTTTGAACAGGTCCCAGGGGGACTCTTTTTTTAATCCTGTGCTCTTTTAACTAGCAAGTATAATTTCAAAGTGTATAAAGAGTATTAATATGTCTTATTAAACTTCATACTTCAAGTCATACAATCTGTTCTTAACAGTTTTCTATCACAAGTCTGGTGTGACCATATTTGCAACTCATTCTTTTTTCCCCTATGAGA
>JANHZU010008605.1:12958-32519 GCA_032468055.1 Acrochordus granulatus | reverse complement strand
AAATAGCAAAAAAAAAAGGATTTTTTTGCCACAAGAGGACAAAACAAAAGGAATTGAGCAGGTCTTCGATCAGCTGCTGGGGGGCCCTTTGTCTCCAACTGATCCTTCTCAATTCCCCATGAGCAGACAGGGGGTGAAGCAGCAGGGAAAATACATTTTGAAGGCCCCAAAATCTCTCGGGATGACATTTTGCATCATCCTACCTAGCCAAATGCTGCTGGATCACGTCGCAAGTCACTCACCCCATCTAATCACTCGGAGAACTCTTTCGGAGGAAAGTGAAAGAGTTGTGGAGATATAAAACATTCCACCTCGTCAGGCTAGAAATCCATTTGCCTGAACTGCCCCCCCCGGGGAGGGATGGTATGAGGATTCCTGCCTTGGGCAGAGGCTGGCCTAGGGGACCTCCAAGGGCCCCCATGAATCTACCCGCGTTATCTTCCATTGCCCGAATCTGCTGTAAGTCCACTTTTTCTTCCAGCAGCAGCCACGCTAGCCTCAGACTAGACGGGGAAGTCCCTCTGCTTGTTCTCAGCGGCTCACAAATGGTCCTCCTCTGCTACGAAATGGGAGAGAGACGCCGGAAGGAAAATACAGAAGCATCTTTTATTTACAGGACAAGAGGAACGTTGGAAAAAACCGGAACACAAACAGTAACACAAACACAGCAACGAGAGCCAGGTGGGTTCTGCATTGCTGGGACTGACCCCTGAGGAAGAAGGAGCGATGGACCCCCAACGCAGGGGAATTCCCCCACCCGGCTTCCCCAAAGCAAGTTGTTGCCCTGGGTCGGGAGAGGAAAATCCTCGCCATGGGTCCCAGGAGGGGGATCCTTTCTCCAAACAGAAATGTGGCGCACCCCACTTTCCACGATGGGGCACCCTTACAGTTGAAGCACGTATCACAAAGGGAGGGGAATGGGAAAAACGGCGGAAGGGTCTCTGTTATAAATAAATTTACAAAATAGCTTTTTCTCGATCTGTTAGGGACTTTTCCCCCCTTGGAACACTGACAGTAAAAATTATACTAAAAACAAAACATGAAGCAAAGTTGGGAAGTCTGACGGGAGGAGCGGTGGAGGGCTGTCCCCCCTGCAATAAATTGGGGCGGTGGGAGAGAGGGCAAGGTGGCCAGAGGGGTCTTGTCCTTCATGGGAGAGGGAAGTCTTAAAACAGTCCCCCCAATTCTGCAACAAACACAGTGCACAAAAATAGACATTTATAGGGGTGAAGACCCAGATTTGGGGGGGAAGAGAGAACTGGTGGAGGTGGTGAGGAATCTGGGCCCCTAGGCATGTGCAAAGTGCAATACTGGGCCTGGATCCTCCTTCCTCCCAATTTCAACAACCATACTTTTTTTTTACTTGGTGGAAGAAGAGGGAAGCACTACTCCAACGGCCAAAAGGATGCAACCCCCCGTTGTCATCTTGGGACCCTCTGCTCCCCCCAAAGGGCCCAGGGGTGCTGGAGTCACTTACGGAGCCCAGCTCTGGCCCCCTCGTCCCCCTCAAATTTGGTATCAGCTCCAGTTTTATCCTCTTTTTTTTCCTATGCAGCAGCAGCAGCCAGAGAGGTTGGCTGGGCTGGGGCAACAGGCACCCCGCTAGCATTCGAGGTGGGCCCCAAAACTTTTCCGGCAATCGATGGCCTTGGAAGTGAGGGGCTGGGCCCTCTGTTGCTTCAAGGATTCCTTCCCCATGCTGCTGGCCAGCTTTGAATAGGCTGACTTGTACTTCTTGTCGAAATCAGCTGCGGAGAGAGAAGAGCGACACGGTTCAGAGAGGTCAGGGCTGATCCAACGGGCAAAGAAGGTAGGAGATCCTATGGTGTTTTTTCCCCTTTTATAAAAGAAATTGGTGAAAACCTGGTGGCTGCATTTGCATTCATCTTGGCTAGGGGTATTTGGCTATGTAAGTGTCTGTGTGTGTGTGTGTGTGTGCGTGCGCTAATATGTCATGCAAACCTGGGTACAAGATGCTGTCTGAACCTAGGCACAGACAAGGTTCTAGTCCTCACAGTAAGATATCCTAATGGTCTTTTTGGGCACAGGCAAGGTGCTGGTCCTCATGAGGCAGCCCGATAATAGCCCCAAAGGGCTGAATCCCAAACACTACAGTGGGGGCAGCATTCTCCTTCCACCCCTCCCACGTGTAGGGATGTGCCTGCCCCCTCCCCTTTCAACCCAGTTTTCAATCTCACTCCAGCTTCCTACCAATGTCCACACGGTCTCTGCCCAGCGCGGCTATTTTCAGGAAGAGGAATTCACGATAAACACTCCTGAAAAGGGGGAAGGGGAGAAAAATGGGGCAGTTGTAAATATTTGCAGAAATGGTCTCTGGAGCATCTTTTCACCCCCTCCCAACTTGGCAAAAACTAAGATGTGACAAATTATTAAGGAAGGCTGAAGATTTTGCCCCCCAAACTCTGCCAGTTTGGTGCTTCTCCAAACACTGTCTTTTTTTTTTGATGGGGGTCTGGAGGTCAAATCAGGGGCTTGACCCAGGGAGAGGAGAAAAAAGCATACCTCTGCAGCATCCCAGGGCTGGCATAGTCCGCCACCTTTTCAATGAAGAGGATGATGGCCTTGTGGACCTCGCCCATGCCGAGATAGTTAATGATGGCTTCCAGGAACGAGAGCGAGAACGGATGGTTATGCCGGCGCCACTGTTGCAAGCGGGTGGGAATCTGGCCTGAGAAAGGAAGATGGCCGGGTAAAAACCTGGAATGTCCCCTCCTTTTAGATGTGGCTGGACAAGGGCTGGACAGCACAGATGCCCACGGGAAACAAGCCTGCCTCTTACAGTCAGCCAAACCCAGTGGGATCCCGCGGCTCGGTGGCGCTGCTTGATCGAGACCTGAGTTACAGCTCTTGTCACTTTGCTTCCTGGGGGAAGCCCACTTGGGGTGGCCAGAGGATGGTCAGTTGGAGCCAACATAAAATAAAATCCATTCCAAGAGGAATCGGACCGTTCTCATGCTCACCGTGAAGCCTCCAGAGAACGTAGAGAGGGGGAAAGCTGTCAGGATCGGAACTCAACACATCCCAGAGCAAGCGCACGTTGACAAGAGGGCCCTCCGGAGTCGGCCCCTGAAAAAGAAAGGGGAGCAGAAGGGTTGAGGGCTGTGTTTCTCAACTTTGGCAACTTTAAGGCAGGTGCGCTTCGACTCCCAGAATTCCCCAGCCATTCTGGGAATCGGAGTCCACTTGCCGGAAAGTTGCCGAGGCTGAAAAACACTGGCCGAGAATCTGAAATCCTCTGGACTGCAGCTGTCAAAAGGGACCTCGATCCCAGTTTTCTTTCCACTGGGATGTTCCCGAGATTCCTTCTCCGCCTTGCCTCCCTTGCAGGGTTGCTGTAGGGGAGGGGCACGTTACCTGGGAGCCCGACTGGACATGCTTGGAAGCCAGGAGCAACTGGGGCAAGCCGCTGCCCAAGCCAAGCCGCTGAAAATACCACACCAGGTTCCAGTAGATGATGGGGTGGTTGTCCACCAGCTCTGGCTGGGACAAGAACACGGCCCCCTCATTCTCCAAGAGGGTCTCCAGTTCCTTACGCAGGACCAAGGGGCTGAGGTAGGCAAAAGCCAGCTGCTCCACATGGGTGGTGGAACCCTGAGGCACCTAGGAGGAAAAAGAAGGGTCCCAATTCCCCTCAGCTCTGTCCAATCTCCAGCAACATGGTAGTGTCAGTCTCTGGGAAAGGGGACTGCGTGACCTTGCGCTGCGCTGCGTTGCGCTGCATTCTGTTCTACTCTATTTGCGGATGTCCATACCGGGGATTCACTGAAGCCGTTGCATAAAGACCCGTGCCTGGATTTCCGCTGCGGATCCGGCTCTGCCTCATCCAGGAGGAGACACTGGGACCGATCGCTGAGCACTGGACCGTGGCCGCCTGGCATGGGTGCTTCATTGTCTCGGGGCCAGTCCGAGGAGACCGAACTGGTATCGGAAGCATCAGCGATGCTGAAAAGGAATGAAAAGATAAGAGCAGAGCACAGATGGCTCAAACAGACGAGTCAAGTTACAGGGAAGAAAACCATTGCCCTGCACACAAGTCTCCTTTCTTTCCATAGACTTGATTAGTGCATAAGTCCATTTTCTGGGTTCACCTGAGACCTTGTGTCCAAATGTATAACGTTAGCCACCAAAAAGTAATAATGAGAACTTCATGTGACCACAGCCTCCGATTTCCTACCAGCTTCCCCACCGACTTTGCTTGTGGGAAGCCTGCAAGGAAGGTTGCAGTCATGTAACTGAAAGATGCTGTAAAGATCTTTGGTCTAGGAGACGTGACAGGATATACACTACCTGCTGAGATGAAGGGTGGTCCACTGGCACCTGGTAGGAATAGAAAGCATAATCGGGACTCTGACCTGAGAGAAACCGTTTGGAAATCTTGGATCTCAATGCTGAGGAAGGGCACGAAGAGACGACCGCAGAAGGGACAGGTGGTGTTCAAATTGGAGTCATCCGAACTCCACCCGGCCATCACTTCTTCGTCATATACCAGTGACTTGCAGGCCTGGCATCGTGAACAGCTGGAAAGCAGTACCTGAAAGAACAGGACACTTGTTCAGAATGGGAAATGGTGGGGCCGGGGACAAGGTGTCCTCAGGGCAGGGATATGAGGGATCAAGTGGAAATATACCTCCACGGCCGGAGTCTCCGAGAGCCGATCGCTGGATTTCCGGAGGCTGAAACTGCACACGGATGTATCCGAGAGATCGTATTCGCTGCCCAGCGAGGCCGAACTCTGTTGCAGGAAGCAGTGGGTCGAGTCAAGAAAAGGGAATCTGTGGGACAAGATCAGGAGGACCCGATCTACAGGGGATCCCACACGGGCATACTGACCTCTGAGGCCGTGGATGTGGGACGCTCTGGGGGGAGTAGCAAGTGACCCTCCAGGGGACTCTGATGAGAGGGGTGTTCTCGGTGCTCGGATCCGCTGCGCCCATGGGAGACCTCCCCACCGGGACTGTGCTTCAGAGAAGGTCGTTTGATGGGGGACAGAAACTGCTGAAGCTTGGCTGTCAGACTTCGGCGGGGGGTGCTCCCCAAGCGACGGGTTTCGGCAGCCTGGCCCAGCCCTGGCGTTGTTGCCTCGGGCTGTCCAGCCTCCACGCTGCTCAGAGTTAGCCTGTCGCTTTCGTCCGTCAAGAAACTGCTGATGTCTGAAAGACTGCTGCCCTCCGAGCTTCCAGGCCCATCCTTTCCACCCCGAAGCCAGGGAGGAACAATTGATTGTGTATTGTTGCTTTCGGATTTGGGACTCCCCAATGTTTTCGCTGCTGTGAGTGGGAAAGGATCGTTTTAAAATGTTGTCTTTTAACCCTAATTTTTGGATAGCGAGAACCTCTCCTCTGGAATCCAGACTCACCTGGGATTCTGCCCGCTGGCATTTCCTGTTTGAGGAACGTCAGGCTGCCACTCTTGGTGAGCAAAGTGGGTTCCACATTCTCTCTCAAGCTGCTCCCAGACCAGGTGGTCTGCCGCTGAAGGCCAGTATGGGGCTGAAATTTGGGGGGCTTGGCCTCTTTGCTATCTGCCAGCAAGAAACAGAAGAACCCCATCCCCTTTGAGCGATGCAGCGTGTTCATCCGCTTCCCTAAGTTGCTGTTAATTATTCTAATAGCATGTGGGAATGACCTTGAGGATGGGAAGAAAAAATGTTGACTAAGGAATTATTAGATAAGAGACAGCTGAGCCCTCGACTGCGTAACGGGTGGAGGAAGAGATTCAGAAGTGACACTTCCTAATTTCTCAGGCTGTAACAGAGACAGTGGGAGATTCTCTTACAATAAAGAAGAATTAGCTCAGGGGGTCGGCACGCTGGCTGGGGAAATCTGGGAGTTGTAGTCCACACATCTTAAAGCACGCTGGCTGGGGAGGTTCTGCGCTGGGTGAGGGATAAATCGGGTCCTGCCTGTTTTCAGAAGTGTACCTGATGGAGGGCTGAGACTCTGCGATTCTGACTCCTTCTGCCGCTGACGTTGGCGCAGGGGCTGCCGGAACTGGGCAGCCCCCAGGACGACATTGCGAAGCTTGGCCCAGCGAAGACGCCCCCCTTGGCTACTGGATGGCCACTTGCACTCCAAAATGGCCTACAGTGAAAAGGGGGTGGGTGGGATGGTTTAACTCACAGCATGGCACCGATGCCCCCCTTTGCCAGTTGGGGCAGAGAATTCATGCTTGCTGGTAAAATTCTTCCTGATGTTTGAAAAAACTGGGTTCCTCCTCTTCTGGATTTCTAAACTTTGCTTTCGCTCTTCTAGGGACCATCGACAATTTTTGCTTCTGAAGAGGATTTCCCATCTTTTTTATCATTTGGGACGTTACGATTACAGTATTTTCCTTCTCCTATCTGTTTTGCATCCTTTGGTTCTTTCTATGCTTGCTCTGTCTTTTTCTGGATCCTTCAGACATCACCACCACCACCACAGTTGGCTTTCCCCATCTTTTTGGTTATTTGCTTTTCCCGTTTTAGGGAGGCCTCGATCAGGGTTAAAATTCCATCTTCTCTTCCTTTTCTGGATCTTTTTGACGCTAACGGAGATATCTGTCTTCCTCACTGGACCACGGACCACATCCCTTAAGGGTCACGACTATGTGCTAAACCCATGCTAAACTCAGGAGATGACTGTAATGGAGAATCTGGGGGGTGGGATGGGGGAATACCTTGTTATAATAACCGTAGGTAATGGTGTTGGGGACGATCCCAGCCCGCCTCATTTCCAGCATGACTTGGACGGATAGTATCGGTTCCCCGTACTGGCCGCAGAGCTGCATCAGGATGCGATAGCACACCTTTCAACGAGAATCAAGAGGTGAGGTGGATGCCAGGGAGGCACGAGGCAATCTTCTCTCTGTTCAGGGTAGGCCTAGGGAGAAACTCCTAACCATGGCTTAGTGGTTGTGAGTTCACTGGGGCCACCGCAATGCTCCCCAATCCTTTTCTTTCATCACCCACAACCGCTTCGCAGAGAGTGAAAGCGAAACTTTGAAGACTGGTTATAACTCCCTTCCTTCAGCACTGTTGTAGCTTCAGTTGCTGAACGCACGGCTGTAACTCGAGGACTGCCCGCATTATCAAGACAATATCACTGAATGCTTTTGATGACAGCTCAGCGAATTACCAGGGGCAATTTCACGGATTTTCATCTTAACTGGAATACTTTGGGAGACTTTTGAAAACATTTTGGACATGTGGCCACGGTTAGGTCAATTTGAACAGCTCTCTAGTGACGGGTCATGGGTTTGTGTGTGGTTATCCAAAGGGGGGAAAACACTTTTATCCCATTTGGGGTAATTTATCCAGGTTCGGAAAGCACTGGTCCGTCGGGATGAACGAGGAGTCCCTTCCCAGATGCCTAGTCAGAGCAGACTGGGTTGCTGGGAATTGGAGTGCCACCAAATTGGGGCTGGGGTCTTCTCATCCTTACATCGAAGGATCGGCGATTGATCCAGGTGAGATAATCCACTGAAAGCAAGTTCAGCCATAAATCCGTAACTAAACTCCCTCTGGACCAGCACACGTTGAGGTGCGAGGATTTCCAGAACCCTCAAGTTACCAGTCCTCAAGGTTGACAAAAGCCCGAAAGCCTCGGGATCAGCAAACGCAGCCACTGAAGCCTGTCCTGCTCAAATCAGCGGGACCCTACCTCATCTGGCAAAACCACCTCCTTGGTCTCCATCTGCTTGAGCACCTCGTAGGCGACTTGGAGGGCTTGCACCTTTGAGGTCGCCACCCGGACGTAGGCAGGCAGCGTGATAAACCACAGAGCATAGCAGTGACCCAGCAGGCACTTGGCCCACATATCTGGCACCGAAGAATACTTCTGTGCGACTTTCTGGGCAACCTTAATTTCCTGAAAAGGAGAGTGCTGTCGTTTAGTTTCAGTTCTTTTTAAAAAAAAAAAAAGCTGACCTTGGCTGGGCCCAAAGAAGCTCAGGGGGGCTAGAATTGACTTGTGTGTGGATGGAAGACCACCAAATCTCCCAAAACGGGGGGCTAGACTGTAAAATCGAGAGCGAGCTGGAATCCTTTACCTGCTGGGTGCGGCGAGGGGCAGGGCTGCTGGGGGCACTGGTTCGAGCTTGGCATAGCGACGGCATGAGCTGGTCCTGGGGCCGCTGAAAGAGTTTGGTCTGGAGCATTGGGAAGCCGTCGTATCTACGGGGAGAAAGAACCAGAGGGCCAAAACTGAGGGTCTCATTTTGGGTAGCGGGGAGAGTATTTTTAAGCTAAACAGCACTTAACAGCTGCCTTCTCCTGTAATTTACGTCGGGGAGGGGCCTAAATTATACTTACGTATTTGTATTTGCAGAGGAGAAGAGAAAGGGTAGAAAGCAAACCCCAAAGTCCCCATCCTAACGTTCACGGACATATATTGGGCTTAAATGGAGATTGGTTCAGTTGCTGGAATTCCGGTTATTCCATCGTTCCCTTCTCAACAAATCTTGTTAAAGAAAACTCTGAGCATTTGGCTTGGGAAAGAATCTGGTTTGGAGACGCTGCTAACGCGTTTGACCCATGCACGCTTGGGGCATCCTTTTCTTTGTGCGAACAGTATCCCGTAGTCTGGGGAGTCGGACTTCCTTGGGGTTTCTTTGTGAGTTTAAGGGGAACTTTTAGGCACACCCAGTCGCTGAATCTGAACCATCACAACATGCCAGTTGAAGCCCGCTCTTGGCAGCTGACCAAACCCCCTAGAGAATTCACCGGCGAACTTGGCGTTTGGCTTGCCTATCTTGCAAGGATGTCGCGGTGCTGATGAGAGGAGGATCTTTGCACGCGCCTATCCTGAGCCTTTTCAGTGACAGAACTGGGAAGGTGAAGTGGGGAAGAGCAAGGCAAGAGGCTAATATAAGAAGATCCGATGTTGTCGTGCCACTTGAAGGCCACCACGCCGGGACACTCACTGGTAGCGTGGTGGCAGCTCCAAGCCGTTGGGCCCAGTCGGTTCCTCAGGCGGCATGATGAAGACAGTATGCTCACTGCCCTGGGTGTCGTCCAGTTCAATCAGGGGAATTTCCTCCGGTTTCTCTAAATCCACCTGCACCTAAATTCACGTGCCAAAAGGAGAAGAGGAACGGATACTCAAGTAACTCTCTCTGCACGTGGGTACAGATGTACGCACCAAAGATCAAGCCCCATTGAGAGTAGGCTAGAGCCGGTAATTAAAATAAATCCAGCTACCTTGTCAACACAGGAATCAAAAAACTCCAAGCAAGCATGGCGGTCGCTGACAAAAGAGCATTCCTCAATGAACTGCGTGAAGAGCTGAGTGCGTAGAAGCTGTCCATAGAATTTGTGGTAGGCTCGATCGCGGGACTTCAGGAAGCCTGTAAGTGATAGAGCAAGCAAAAGAAGATTGATTTTCCTTACGTTCTTGTAATAATTCTTGCCTTACGTTCAAGCCGAACAACCACACTAAAGGAAAGGGAATGTGGAGGGATGAGGAAAACAAATGCAAACATTCTTTCCTAGACTAATAGGAGGGGCTAACTTCTCTCCACATCAGTACAATGTGGAGTGGATTCCTAATTAAGAGACATTTCTCTCCTTTCGGCTCCCTCTATGTGTACGATGTATTCCTGGCTTTGCATCCTTGTTCTTAGAGACGCCGTTTTCAAAGCGGATTTTCCTTTTAAAAAAAGTGGACAGTCAAAGGAGGCTGCCCTTCTCCCACAGGAAGATGCCTGCTGTAAAACACGCAGATCTCCAAAAATGAAGAGAAATCAATCCATCGCAGGATCCAACGGGAACAGAAGAGGCCAGCCCGGGTTCAAACAGAGACAGCCTCCCATCCACCCTCTCCTGGTTCTGTTCCAAACCTCCCCTAACCTCTGTCCGGTCCCGCAAAATGAGGCGCCGCCGCTGAGCCTACCCTGCAGGAAAAACAGGCTGCTGGAATCCCGTGTCTTCTCGGAAGGTGCCTGGGTGATGGGCCGGAGGTAGCTACGATAGCCTTTCAGCAGACAAGCCATGAATCGCAGAAACGCTCCTCGGATGTCCAGTTCCAGTTGTTTCCGGCGCCCGTAGATGACATCGTAGTCGGTCAGCAGGAATTCCAAGGAGGCTTCCTCCACCGGCCGGTTGTACACTGCAAAGGGAGGACCAAACTCGTGGCCGGAGAGGGCAATGTCCAAACCTGCCTTCGCCAAAGTCATTGGAGCCAGAGGTGGGCAACTTTTAATTCTGGCCTCATCGTTTGCAGGGGGTAGGAGGAATCAAAGAGAGTGAAGTCGGGGCTGGGAGGACTTCGGGGAGATCCCAGATCAGGGGTGTCCGGCCGCGGCCGCTTTAAGACGTGCGGACTTCAACCCCCAGAAGTCCTCAGCCAGCGATGCCACGGACTGCGAAGCCCCCAGATCTGAATCGTGCACCTTGGCATCCCGAGCATTCCTCAAACACCACAGCACTTGATTACGACGCTTGTTGAGGTTCTCCTTCTGGTCCTTTTACCCTATCAATGTCCGTGCCCACCTGCCCTCCGTGCCTTTCCACGCCCGTGCCAAGACGCCCCCGTTTTGACTCACTCTCATCCAACTGGTTGTACTGGGAGTTCAACGACGCCAGCAGAACCTTACAGGGCTTCCGAGGCAGAGCGCGTGACGACAGCAGTTTCCGCTCTTCACACCTGCACCCACAACAAAGCTGCCCCTACGATTAGTGCCTCTTGCTGGGGTCCCCAGGAAGGCTAGCATCTCCCCTGCCCGTTCGCCCACCCCGAGACCCCCTCCTTGCCCCCTTGGGTAGAGAACCGAGTCAGTAAGAAGCATCGAGGAACTTTAAAAAAATGCGCCCGTCCCAAGACGGAGGGGAGGGCGAGAAAGAAACTCAAAGCAGCTCCATCTCGATCTTTGGTGCGAAACGGGGCAGAAAGAGACTTGGACTTTCAAGATTCTGTTGTTCTACCCGACAGCAATAAAAAAAATCTTGTTTTTCAACCTGGCCTGCCTCAAAGGGTTGACAATGCAAGCTTACCCTAACAAGAGGTAGTCCTCGACTTACCACCATTTTGAAATTACGATGGCAATGGAAAAAGCGACGGACGACCGGCCATCGCACTTATGACTGCCGCAGCGTGTCTGGAGATACGCGATCAAAACTGGGCGCTTGGCCGTCGGCGTGTATTTACGGCGGCCGCAGCCTCTCGGAGTCACGTGATATAATTTGCCGGTGCCGACACGCCAAGCCAATGGAGGAAGGCCGGATTTGCTTAAGGACCACGTGATTCACTAAACAACCGCAGCGGTTTGCTTAACAACCGAGGCAACAAAGGTCATAAAATTGGGCGCCCCAAGATGGCAGGGCTCTGAGGAAGCCGGATGAGGACACTCACTGGAAGATGGTGTTGGTGTCAAGGTCGACGCAGATGACGTCGTGCGGAGGGTCGTAGATGTCGAAGTAGCTGGAGTGGACCCCCACGAGGAAGGGCACAGGGGCGCACAGCACGTCGGCCAGGGTAAGGGGACAGAGCGGGATGTACGGGCATTGCCAGCGCAGCGGGAAAATCATCTGGCGGAACGAACAGGAGGCGGGCGTTGAAGCTCCGCAGACCACCGAATGAGAAAGGCGGTCCCACCAACCCTGGGAGACCTCTGCAACTGGGTCCCCCCAAAAAGATCTCTTCCAAAAGATCTGAAACCTTGGGGCAATCAGTTGCAATCCACCCCTCCGCTCCAAAAACTTGATGAAGCGTGTCCTCCTCCGCACGTGGGTCTTTGGCCAAGCCTTTTCTTCGAAAGCAGGGCGGAAGCTTAATGGCAACGATGCGCACGCGCACCGAGGGAGCGCTTTGCCCGGAGAGCCGACAAAGAGGGGCTGGAATTGCCCACCCGTGATTTATGCCAAAAAGCAACGCGCCGACGCTGCGTTTTCCAAGTGTGGGATTCAAAGAGCTGGAGTTTTAGTTTGGAGGGGCTCGCCCCTTGGCCAAGGAGCGGCGCTCAGAGACCCCCCCGCTTCTCCTTGCATTTTTGAGCTTCCCGGCCCCTCTCCCGCAGCCTTCTGGGTTCAAGGCGCTGGACACTCACCGAGACCAAGGCTTCTCCAATGCTGGTCAAGACATCTGGCCGCAGGGAATGTATCAGGAGCTTCTGCTCGGTGAGCACGGCCACTAGCAGAGCCACGGCGTGATCGGGGCCCAGGGTCTGCAGCAGGGTGAGGAAGCTGGCCCCACTGCAAGCAGAGACGGGGACAGTCACCTCCCCGCTGGCGAAATCCTCGGCCGTCCCGCCCCGCCCTGCCCTTACCTGAGAGGTAACGGAGATGACACCGGTTGGCACAGGAGCAGGTTGTCGTAAGGTGACATCTGAGGAGCAAAGAAGAGGACGGGAGGGTTGAGCCTCCGGAGCTCATCTGCGACACAACTTCCTGTGAAACCACATGGCCGGCGAGTACGTCTTCTCCCCGCGCTCCCGTTGGCACCCAGGGAAAATACGTTGCAGATGAGGCACACATGGGGCTTTTCTGTGCCAACAGGAATCGTCTTGGCGAAACAGCCACGGACGGGCTCGGGTGCGGAAAAGTGGGAGTGAGCCCCGCCAGTCAAAAAAGTGCAAAAGGTGGCCTTGCTCGGGGCAGCTCCCACCTGTGGTGGGATCTTCAATGTTATCAAATAAAAAGACCTGCCTACCCAAATCCTTGGGAAGGTCCTGACCGGTGGGCAAAAATGCAAACTCCAGCCCGAACATCTGGCTGACCGCGTGTGGCCAACCACAGTAATAATAATTTCACCTCCAGAAATGATCTCGCCAGCCAAAAAGAGACGGGTTCCTTTCCCTGATCCCGAAACTCCACTTGGGGTGAAAGATGCCAGTTCCCAAATGCCACCTACGGATCGGGCTCCTGTGCTTCTGCTCACCTGAACCAAGATCCGAGGCCTTTGCGGAGACGGGAAAGGGACGTTGTGCATGAAATGAGAAATGTGCCTAGGAAAAAAATACACAGAAGTCACCAGGAAGGAAGGGAAGAGGTGGCTGGAAATAACAAGCCTCCCCCCAGATGCCAGCAATCTCAGCTCGTGGCCGTGAATGGGGTGACAGATATGACGGGCGGGGGGCGTCCCAGGAACAAGGATGGGCCACTGTGTGAAGCTGGCGGGATCTGGACCGGAGAAAACTTGGCTTCTGCTAAAAGGAACCTCCACAGCCACAGGCAGTCTACCTGAGAATGCCAGCGGACAATGCATGAATTGGAAAGCAGGGCTGGTCCGTTCATTCTCCCCCACCAGTGGGCTTCCCAGGACCCCCTCCCTGGCCTCACCCGCAACTTACACCTCGAGGGGCAGCACGTGGGGTCCCGAGATGCTGTAGCGGTAGAGGAAAGTAAGGAATTTGCGAAAGACATCAAAGAACGGCCAGTGAGACAAGACGCAGATGCTCTTCCGGGTCTGCACGGACTTGTTGGTGATGGGACGCCGGTCAACCACGGTGAGCAGGTTGAGGCACATGGACTGCCGGTCAGTGAGGCGCTCTCGAGGGAAGGACTCGTAGAACTGCATGGCCGCCCCATAAACCTGGGTGGGGCGAGAGAAGCGGGGTCCTGGGATATGCCAGCCGCAAGCCACCTCGGTGCAAAGGTTCAACCAAACCTTGGTTGCTGAATGAGGGGAGAGGGGGACGGGGGGACAAAGGCCGCGACCCTTGTGCAAGGCAACCCACGTGCACTTTTTTGCACCATCCTGCCGAATGGGGGAGCGCTAAGGGACCCAGGTGACCAGGCGGGTGGTGGGGGAATCTGGGGTCAATCAATGGGTGGCCTTTGCTGTTTCGACACGGCCAGGAGATGTTCTGGCAAATGCGTCATCGTGCCGTGGAGGGTACTAGGGACCCCAAAGCATGCACCCCAAAAAACACACGATTTGCGCCCCCCTGGAAAGTGGGAGAAACAAAATGAGAACACAAGAGCAAACAGAACAAAACTAAAACGGGAGAAGTCCGGCTTGGGCCCCCCGAGGTGGTTTCTGTGCTTTGGGGCCCCCTCCAGACCAGGGCAAGGGGAGCCCCTTTCTTCTTCTTGTACCTTGTCCCCCGAAGCTCCCGTCAACACGAAGGTGGAAAACACAGGCAGCTGGTACTTGGTGTCGGCTGGCCAACTCTCAATGGTGGCCCCCATGGGCAGGCAGAAAACGGGGACCGATTCAGGGAGGGGGAAAACCTCGTTGTCTTCCTCCGGGTACCGGCTGAGGAGGCCTGAAGAGGAAGAAAAGCATCTTGGGTGACCACCAGCGAGGTGACAGGGTAGAGGCTGCAATAAACCTGGCAGCTTTAAGACCGGTGGACTTCAACTCCCAGCATCCCCCAGCCAGTAGGAGCGGACTTCAACTCCCAGAATTCCCCAGCCAGCATGCTGGGGAGCTCATCCTACATCTTGATATTTAAGAGGATCTGAGATCTTACAGCAGTTCCCCCTCTCTTAAGCCGATAGGACGTATTCGGCGACTCGTAAGGAACTAGGAATTCCTGGAAAATTATAACGGGCCGAGCGCTTTTGAAACGCGGGATTCTTTATTCCGATTCTGTTTTGAGGCTTAGTTAAAGGAAAAACAAGAAAAAACAAGCGGCGGGGAGGTGAGAGTTCATTCCTCTGTCTCTCCTTGATTGCAAACTGCCCTGCTCGCTGTACTCTGGCAAACCTTGGGACTGACTACTGGACCCCTATCTTTGCGGGTCTGCCCTTGGAGACAGTGCCAGGTAAATGAACCTGCGAAGGCCGAGATTCCTGAAGCGAGACGTCCCATTTGTGCCGCACGCGCCGTTACCTGCTTCGTACACCAGGGTGTTCCCTTTAGCGAGAGCCATCTTGTAGCAGATGTAGAGGGCTGGGCCCCACTGCGGGGAGAGAAGAGCGCAAGGAGAGGTGTTTGACCAGGAACGGAGCAGCTGAGACATGCTCTCTACGCCAGGCTGTCTGTCCATCCACCTTGCTTCGCGCTGCTACGAGCCGTGAAGCCAGGTAGTCTCCCTGCTCTCCATAAAGGATCCTGGAGTTGTCCCCTCCCCTGGCGGAGGGTTAAGAGTGTCCAAGACCAGGACTGTGGTCCTCTCCGGGGGTTCAGACCAGCCTTTCCAGGATCCACGTCCACGTGGGTCACGCTGGGAGGAACCGTTGGGGGCTGCCATCCAAAGCGGCTGGACAAACCATCCATCGGTCTCTCCCACTCACCATGCCGGCGTTGAGGTTCCTGTCCACACGGCAGAAAGTGTGGGGCGTGCTTTCCCCTTTGCTGGGCATGATGAGGCAGATGTCCGTGATCCCCAAGGCGCTGTACGCCTGCCCCACGCTGGCCCGCTGGTACGTCAGGTACGTGTGCTGGTGTCCAGGCGCTCCCGAGGCCAGGTTTGCCGAGTGGCTGTACGGCGTCGTGTCGATGATTTTGTAGCCCGGTTTGGGCTGGTCTTTCCCGCCATAGTGCACCCTAAGGGGGACAGGAAGACAAAGAAGGTCACCCCCCAGGAAATGGGGTGGGGAGTCTCTCTTGGGCGGGAATTTTGGAGTTAACCCACGGGGCTCCACAAATTTGCTCCGATAGGATAGCTGCTCCAGCCCGTGCCGGGTCCCTTCCCAACCCTCCGCCACCTACCCCAGTTCCACGATGGAGGGCTTATCCCGTCCCCGCCGGTAGCAGATGAACATCTGGGGGTTGTTCAGCAAGCTGGTGTTGAGTTCCACGGGGTGCCCCGAGGTGGTCCGATCGATGCAGGTGAAACCCTGGGGTACCTCTTCGCCTTGCGAGCGGACAATGACAGCCACGTCCACGATGGGCTCGCTCGGGCGGGCCGGCCGGGGCGCCTGGCTCTCATCCTCCAGCGGTTTGGACGTGTCCACCAAGCCGGCCACCACGAAGTAGTCCACCAGCTGGGGGGCCCACTCCTCCGCCATGGCGGGGGCTCACGGCATCTGCGGAGGGGAGGACAGCGAGAGAGTGACGCCGGGAGCCGGAGGTCACCCAGCCGGCCGTCTGCCTGGCCGGACAGAGCAGCCAACGATGGAAGCTCCATGCGGAACGTTGGCGGTCCGGTTGCCGTGGAGGTCCAGGAGACCCCTTCGGCGCCCTTCCCCTCCCCTGCCTCGCTCTCCCCTTTTGCTTCTTCGTTGAGCAAATCCAGACGCCGCCGGCTGCGCGGGCAGCGGCTCTCAGGCAGGTCGCCGTCAATGCACGAAGAGCAACAACAGCTACGAACAGCGAAATTAGCGTTGACCGTAGAGCCGACGTTAAGCTCGACTGCGACGGCAGCAGCGAAACAGCGGCCCAGGATCGGCACGTTTCCACCTAAATCCATCGAAGAGACTTGCAGAAAGAGGTTTACAGAGCATTTTTTTAAAGAGTACGAGAAAGGAGGGAAGGAGAAAAAGAAGAAAAATCTCCTCCGCGAGGCGGCATCCCAAAGAATTAAAAGGAAGCGGAGAGGATGGTTCAGAAGGAAGAAAAAAGTCCATTCTCACCTCTCTGCCGATGGCCCCATCACCACTTCCCCTTGGCTGACGGCGCTGGAGTCCAGTTCCCATTGCTCCAACAGCCAGCTGAAGGGCCATGGGATCCGGAGTCCAAGTCCCTCTGCCCGGCTGAGACTGCTGGGCACTGCTGTTGAGCCCCCGGCCAATGCCTCCTCCTACGCGCCACTCCGTGCCAACTGACCGGCGTTGAGCGCCGCCTCTGTCCGGCTGCCACTGCCCTCCAGCCGAAATGCTGATGCCAACCCTAACATCCCAAACCAGGGCGGGGCACGACCGGTACCCAGGTGCCCGAGCCGAACGGGCCCCCCACGCCTCTCGAATGCTCTGCCAGGCTGCGAATGGGTCTTCTGGGCCGAAAGGAGAAGCGCCGAGATGGGGGGCGGCCCCAGCTCGGTTCGTACTTTCTGCCGTCAACGCAGAGAGCCGGGAAGGGCTGGGCAAAGCAGAAGAGGAAGCGCCCAGACTTCTCATTTCTTGACTGTGCCAACAAAAATTTCCCCAAGATTTATTCAGAGTAAAAGTCAGGTTCTCCAAAGGGCCTTTCGTCCGAAGAGCCGCAGCCAAGATGGACTTGGTGCATGCTCAGAGGCCGGCAAACCCACTCCTCCCTTCTGGGCTTCTCCTGGAAGGATGCCAGAGAAAAACTGAGCAGGAAAAAAAAACCCAGACAGCATAATTTTTGGAGAAGGAGCGCAGAAAAATGACCCGGCCCGTTGAAAGTCTGGCTCTGGCACCGGCAAACGGGGAAAGGTATTTTCATCTCTTGAAGCGCTACTTTTCCACCTGCAGGGAGGCGGTTTTCCAGTATGGGCCTCCCCTTCCTAATTAACTGGAGAAAAATGGACAATGCACAGCAAATACCGCTTTTCCTTTTTTCAAGGGCAGTTCCTCCTGCTCCTCTGCCAGCACCATGGGATTATGCTATTTTGGGCCCGGCACACGAGAGTTCACACCTCCGCCGTCACCTGACTGCAGAGCCAGGAACACACGCGCGGGTGGCAACCCTGCCCCAGCCGGCCGGCCCTCTCGGCCCGCAGCAAAGTCATTTTTCACTCTACTGCTTTTGAGACATCCATTTATTCCTTTGGCCACTCGCTGCACCCTTTGAACTCCTGCCTGTACCTGTGTCAGGGAGCGAGCCGCCTGCACGCTTCCAAGGGCTTCCGACAACCCACCCGTAGTTCTTCCTTGCTCCTGCCCAGCCGCTTCGGAGTTTTTGCCAAACGTCTCTGCGCCGAGTCGGCCATGAAAATAAAACGACAACCACAGTAACAATTCAACCCCCGTCTCTCTCTGGGGAGGCGCGGAAGCAGAGGAGGAAACGGGGGTGGGGGGTGTTGAAGCGTTTTTCAAAGCAAACCCCACATTTCTCGCTCTTCATAGGATGTGGGGATCTAGGTGGTGCATCCCCGCAGGTAAACAACCGGCACGTCCAGGGAAACGGCTGCGTCTCGGCTGCACCCACATCGGCTTCCTGTGCTGATCTTCCCCGACAAGGTTTCCCAAGCCACAGTTTGAGGTTGCTTTTGGTGAAGGCAGCAGAGGCAGACCCCGCGTGAAGTCTGCCGATGCTCAGGACGGGTCTCTGCTCCCCAAACCCGGGGGGTGTCTAGCCAGCCCCTTAGGCCTTACCCCAAGCCCCAAATTCGCCCTGTTTGGAATTGGCACGAATCTCTCTGCAACCCCAGCCTGCCATGCTTATAAGCACCAGGCCACCGTCCAGCCGTGCGCCACGTTGCACGCTCAACTCTACAACTTCTGGCTGCTGTGCACACTCCCCCTGCGAGGGAGGCCAGCCTGCAACACGCTTCCCAGCCTCACGTCTCGCACTTTTTAAAAATGCCCTTTCCTGGAAGGTCCTGAGTGGCCTTGACCGGAGAGGGCAGAAATGCTGATGATTACCCGGCTTTGGTTCAGGCTCTTCCGTCCCACGCACCGCCACATGCCATGCCCTTCCGCCCAACTTTTACTTTTGCACAGGCGGGGAGCCGATTCAGCCCAAAACACACTTGGGCATGCCGCAGATCCTGGAGAAAAGGGCCTTTTATCGGCAAGAGATTTGGCGGGAGGGCCGCCGGCGGTCCAAGCTGGGGAGCTCGTCCGGAGGCCAGGAAGAGGGCTGGATGTCCGCACTTCCCTTCTTCAGGCAGAGGGTGAAAGCGAAAGCGAGCACAAGCGAAGCTGCCGGGCCTGATGGGTGGGTGTGCAAGAGGCAGAGGCCTTCCTTCCTCACCACGTGCAAACCGTGATCACTTTGCTTCTGCGGCTGGGAATACTCATCCCCACCTGATCGAGGGGGGGCGTTATTCAGAAGAGACCCGCTTCCACCACCTTTCTTTCCTGGGGCATCGTGGGGTCCACCCGATCGTCCGAGGCTCTCCTCCCCAGGAGAGACCCGCCGAGCGCCTTCTCTGCTCCCCTTTCCGTAGCCCCAACCAGGCTCCCAATTCGGCTTCCGAATCCCACGGTGCTTATTCCCACACGTCTGTTGGCTTTCCACGAATGCACCCTTCTCTCTAGTATGTTTAAAACTCTGTACGCGTGCAGAGATCCGGTCTCGCGTGACGCACGCGCCCCGGGATGGAATTTGGAAATTAAATCCCGCTTTGGGTTTTTTGTCGGTGGGAAGAGCAAGGGAGGGAAGGAGTTTCTAAGCCGAGCTTCCTTAGGGAAGTCCGGGAACCGTCGGCAACAGCTACTCACCTCGGGAGGGCACGAATAGCACGTCTCGGCGACCACCCACCCAGCGGGAAATCAGCGAATGGAAGCGGATCCCCGGGTCCAGCGAAGGGGCAGGGAAGGGGACGATGGGGAGGGGGGTGCTGGGGGCAGCCGACCGGCGTAAGGCGCGGGGGCCAGGCTGAAAGGCGGCGGTCAGGGCACGGGAGCCCCATGGGGCTCGTTTTAAGGGGGATCACAAGAGGACCGGGTAGCCGCGCGCACCGGCCTCCGGGCGCAGACCCGCGTCCCTTCGCGCTGGGCGCCGCCGCCGCCTGCGCAGCAGCGAAGCCCGGAGCGGCGCCGGCGTTTCGTTTCGAAACCAGGCGGCGGCTCGACGGGCGCCTGTTCCCACCCCGCAGCCCCGGAACAGTGGCC
>JANHZU010008605.1:0-12858 GCA_032468055.1 Acrochordus granulatus | reverse complement strand
GCCCTCTTGTGGCTGAATCGAAGCCTGCTGCCCTCTTGTGGCTGAATGAGGAGCCTGCAGCCCTCTTGTGGCTGAATGAGAAGCCTGCTGCCCTCTTGTGGCTGAATCGAAGCCTGCAGCCCTCTTGTGGCTGAAAGAGAAGCCTGCTGCCCTCTTGTGGCTGAATCGAAGCCTGCAGCCCTCTTGTGGCTGAACAGAATCTGAAGGAAAGGAAAGGAAAGGAAAGGGAAAATAGGTGGGGGGAAAATCCCTAATTTATATTTTATGATTTCTGTCGCCCTCCTGTGGCTGAATAGAAGCATGCAAAGTAATCTGCAAAAAAGGAAAGGAAGGGAAAGGAAAGGAGAAAGAAAGGAAAGGAAAGGAAAGAGAAGGGAAGGAAAGGAGAAAGGAAAGATAGAAAAACAGGCGAGGGGGAAAAAAATCCCGAATTTATATTTTATGTTTTCTGTCGCCCTCTTGTGGCTGAATAGAAGCATGCAAGATAATCTGCAGGAAAAGAAAGGAAACTTAGTTTGGGGATGACGGTGGAGGAAAAAAGAAAGGTGCTTTTACAAGAAATTTATATAAATATATGAAATCTGAATATTTTACCAAGTCTCAAGTTTTAACAGCAAACCCTTTATTTTTAAAACTTCATTTATCTACCATTACAGACCAAACCAACTTAGTTAAAATACAAAATCTCTATCTGACATTGTAAGGACCACTTTTTTTTCAGGATTAATTTGTGCTTTTGGTTATTTCTGAGTTATCTACTGGCTCGTTTCCTTGTCTGGGGCCCAGCCTGTTGGGTGAACACAGCTCCTCCGCTTTGCTCTGGCGGATTTCAGGTGTAGCGTGCTTCAGGCAATCGGCAACGAGTGGGCGTAAGCAAGTTTCTGTGTGCAGAAATTCTCCACCACACCACCTTTTTCACAGCCTTGCACAATCCCAGGAATGGATTTGGCCAGACCAAAACAGTCATATGTAAATTGCCACCATGGGAACAGGAGGGTGTTACTCAAGGGGGTCTCTTGTACAACCCATCCCTGGGAAGAGAAACCTCTCATCTTAGCATTGATGCTGCGCAACATTTCGACATGCCCTGGCTGATATCACAGCTCAGGGTGTCTTCTTTTTCCTTCATGTCAACAAGCTGCATTCTTTAGAAGCTGAAGAAGGAGAAAGCCACATCTGCTTGGCCAGAAGAAACCTGCAAAGGTAGATGGAAAAAAGAAGCTCTCAAGCTTCTTCACTGACTTTGGTGGTTGGAAATAATAGAGGTTAGAGTTCAGCTATTTGGAGAAAGTGAGATAAACCCATCCATGGAGGAAAACATCTTCACTGGCTTTGGAGCAGTATCTTGGGTGTTTCTTGAGTGAAGATCTTCCACATTCTTGTTGTCACCATTGGTAAAGCTTTCCTCATTACCACTACTTGCTACGTTTTACTTGGGTGGAGGTCTCTGGACATGGATCCCAAAGAGGAACTTGATGTCCAGGTGGACAGTCACGGTGACGTGTTCCTTCAGTTAACCTGGTCTCAGTTCATGAGATGCTTTAAGTTTGAAACCTATCCTTTGGATTGTGACCAGGTGTCCATACAGTGTATTGGCACAGCATACTCCAGAGTCTCTGTGTTGACAATTACAACAGAAAGGAAAGTCAGCAGACCAGCCCTACCTTGAGATGACATGAGTAGTAGACCTAGGCAGAAGATTTCAGGAGGCAGTGAGAAAGCTGGATATCGAACTTCTGCTCCTAAGACTTTTTTGGTCCTACTCTAAGAATTAAGTATTTATTAAACAAGGTGGTGTTATATATGGAAGATAGGCAGAGATGTTGTTTTCCTAGTCAGACAGCCCGAAAGCTACTGCTAGTCTTGACCAATTTTGATCCCAAAACATCTTGTTCTTTTCAGAAGACCTCAAGGCTACCAGCATCAGGAGAAGATGGTCAAATTGCAAATCTTTTTCTTGATTTTATGCTCTCTGTCACAAGGTGAGCCCCAGAGCTTGTTCAGATACTGAGAAGGGTACGTACTACAGTCCTCCATACAGTTCACCAACCATATCTGTGCATCATCTACCTACCATGGGCAATGGTCATGGCGTATGGGACTCACACATTTGTGGCCAACAGTTCTGAGCTAAATTTGGTCAAATATCCATCCTTTGCCTAAGTCACCTTCCAAACAATCTTGCATCCTAAATTGATAGGGACTGACTTTCTAGCTACACAAGAGAGAAAAACCAGGTTGCATTTCAGAGGAAGGTGAGTCAAGCCCAACCAAGGGGGTGGGGATGAGGAAGGTAGGTAGGTAGGTACCCAACTGAAGACTCAAGGGCAGAGACAATTTCTTGGCAGCAGAGATAATGGTCAACAGTGGGAATGACCCCCGGAGCTCAGATTGAACAGGGCTAAAACAGTCAACTGGTAGAGGCCAAGACTGGAGGGTAGGTCGGTCTAGGGGGCATCTTTGAAGCGCTGACTTTGGGTCTTCTCACTTCTTTCATTTCTCCAGCCACAGGCTGCTTCCAACTCATCACCCCCTCAAAATGGGGAGCTCAGCCTGCCAATTGCTCCCAGCCTTTGAAAGACGTCCTGCCCGAGTACGTGGTCATCATCCATACGGCTGGCAGCCCCTGCAAGACTCACGCTGAGTGCCGCAGTGAAGTCAGGATGATCCAGAGCTACCACAGGAACCTCAAAGGGTGGTGCGACATTGCATACAGGTGAGGGGGATGGCAAGGGCTTGACGTCTTCCCTCTTGCTCAGCTGCCTCCCAGAGAAACATCATGGCTCCCTCGAGCTGTGGGGACTCCCGGGGATTTCGCGGGTGTCCTCACCAGGCCATCCACTGCTGCTGCTGTGCTGGGCAATGCGACAGCATTGAGTAGTAGCCGGTCCTGCCCAGGGACGAAGCAGCTCTGGCCTGGCCCAAGGCCTTGAGAGCAGCCAGGAGGACGTCCTGGACGGCTTGCAAAATGGGTCTGAAAGCAGAGCCTCGCTCCCTCCTCCCCCTCTCTTCCCTCTTTCCTTTAAAATGTCTTTCCTTCCTTCCTTCCTTCCTTCCTTCCTTCCTTCCTTCCTTCCTTCCCTCCCCCCTCCCTTCCTTCCTTCAGTTTCCTGATTGGTGAAGACGGATTCGTGTATGAAGGGCGGGGCTGGCGCAGCGAAGGATCCCACACCTATGGCTACAACGACCTCTCTCTGGGGATCGCTTTCATTGGCACGTTTGTGGGTAAGCTTGTTCACAGTTTAGAACAAGCCTTAGTTACTATTCCGGAGCATATGCAGACCCTCCATGTTTAGAAGCAGGTTATCACTGAAGTGCGATGTGGGGTTCGGATAGGACTATAGGGGACACGGTTGCCGTGGACAGGGGAGGGGAGGGAAGGGCCACAGTGGCGGAGGCAGTTGCAGCCGGGCTGAGCGCGAGGGGTGTCTCTGCTGCCAGCCTCGGGAGCGACCTCGGAGCAGCGGCGTCCGCTCTCCTGCCGTCCGGTCGCCCCCGCGGGGTCCTTGGGGGGCTCTGCCGCGTTCCTGCTTTCCGCCCCGTCTGTCCCGCCCCCCCAGCTCAGACAGGCGCCCTGCACGGGAGCAGGATGCAGAAGTAGCGCGCCCACAGCCCGTGAGAAGCGGCGGCGGTGCCGGCACACGGCCGAAGACCCAGAGCGCCGAACCCTCCACCCTGGGCTTTCCTCCCCGGGCCAGGGGCTCTGCGCACTCAACGCCCCGCGGGTTCTCCTTCCATCCCGGGGCAAACCATGGCGGCTGGTTGCTCTGTGGCAGAGCATGCAAGCCACGGTTCGTTTTCGGGGAGCCGCTCTCCGCTCACGCTGGGTCCGGCTTGACGAACCGAGCGGCCGCCGCCGAGTCAGCCTCGGTCCCTCAGCCCCCCCCCCCCGAGCGACCAGGAAGCATTGGAGGAGTTGAGGCACCCGGAAGCCTCCCTGGGCGCCGACGCCCACGAGGCTCGGCTCACCCAGAATTCCAGAAAGCCGCAACCTCAGCAGAGTTTCCGCAGCGCTGCACCCTCCGCGTGGGACGCCTCATTAAGTCCCGGGCGGGCGGGCCGCCTCCAGAGCGCCTTCGCTGGACACGGGGAAGCGTCGTTCCGTCAAGCATTCCGAGAGCCGGTGTGCGCTCGTCGCAGTCACGAGCTGCAAAACAGTCTCCCACGGCGTCGTGGCCTGGAATGGGAACCTTTCCTAACCCGAGCCGAGCCAGAGGACTGGACTACGGGCGGTGGGTGGGGGGCGGGAGTGCATGGATCCAGCCAACAAGATTTCCGTTTCCCGAGTGGAGGCGTCCGTGGCTTCCCGGTTAGCTCCAGATGACCGACTGATCCATTTCTAGGTTGCCCCCGTGTTTGCAAAATCTGGATACGCTGGCAGGACAAGCATATAAACCATTGCACTCACTAGCGCTGATGATGTTACCTAGTTTGGCAATGAAACGGCCAAGCTCAGAGAGCACCCCTCTTCAACCCTGAGCCCTTCTGTTGAAATCTGAATAAACAGAAGCAGGTTTATCTCCCACTCCCACCTGGCCTGCATCCAGCCAGCATCCCAAAGTCAGCCTCTGACTCTAGACCTGGATGAGATTTTCTGCGACTCCCTCCGAAAAGCTGGCTGTTCCTTTTCTTTTCCAGAGAGATCTCCCCGAGACGTTGCTTGGAAAGCGCTGAGATGTTTCCTTGATTTCTCGGTGCGGATCGGCTACCTGGCACCAGAATACATGTTATTGGCCCACAGTGACATCAGTGACCTCATATCCCCCGGAGAGTTTATCCGCGCCGAAATCTCCAAATGGCCAAATTACAAGTACTCCACCCACATTTCGGACCATGGTGGACAATAGATCTCACCGAGGATGACAATAAACTGGTTTTCCCTCCTAGCGGGCCAATGAAATGTGACCGGGGTCTTCTGCCAGGGCCACTCCACTCCTCTGATTCCCTCTCCTAAGATTAGGAAGCGCCGAGCTCGTCCAAGCCTCGATGGGACCTTTTGGGGTTTTTAACGGGGTGTTCATGTCCAAAACTTCTTGTGTCTTTTAGGGTGAAAAGCTCACATCTTCTCTTAGGTGCTCTTTCTGGGTTACTTGTAAGGTCCACGAGTCCCCAAGAGAAACCTCATGCCCTAGTTCAGATTTGCTCCATAGAAACCTGGTTAACCTGGCTAGTTCCAGATTAAGGGAGGGGGAATTTGGTGGCGGGGTTGCTTCCCCGAAACCAGCTATTCGTCCCACATTTGCACCAGGGAAGAATCAGAGCAAGGAAATGAGACCTGGGTTGGACAAGAGAAGTCAGCTGTCAAAGGGGGTCCATTTTTGGGGGTTTGGGGGGTCAGTCTGACCTAGGGTGGGCCTGTCCCCCCAAAAACATGATGGGAATCCACGGAGCAAGTCAAAGCTGGTTGCCAAATGCCGATCGTTTGTTCTGCTTTCAGATCCGGCCATACTTCTGGGTCGGTTTAGAGGTTTGTTTCCCTCCCACAAAAATAGCACACCTGAGTACAACATCCCTTCACAATTTTGTGTTTTGTTCTGCTAATACCCACTATTTGGTATGTATCATTTAAAACACATTTTATTTCTGTGCACACCTTTCCCCTATAGGAAATACTTGCATTTTTGGTTTTTTGCTTTGCACATTTTTTGGCCAATAAAACAAAATTCTTGTGTTGCTTTTTCCTTCACAATTCAGGTTTTTGTGGTAAACTGTATCCTAAAATTCTGGGGCAAAAAGGAAAAGGATTTTAGCCCTCAGTATCAGTTGACCTCATTTAGTGATTGTCTTGAGTTTATGACGGTGATGAGAAAGTAACTACACAACCAGTTCTTATATTGATGACCTGGCAACTCTCTAAAGAAAGGAAAACTGAAGTAAATCACAGTATGAGCACAGCTGTGGTTTCACTCAGTGACTGCTTTGCTTAATGATCAAGTTGCTGGTCCCCAGTGTGGTCACTAAATGAGGACTACTGGTATTGTTTAATTTGTGAGAAGTTTATAATTTGTTAACAATGACACAGCTGTTTTCTTTAAAATAATAAAACATTGGAAAACCAGGTTAGAGACAAATTGTCACAAGTACTTTTATCTATGTAGCTGCAAAGAGTTGGCACCAATCAGAGGGCATATAAGCCAAGCCAAACCAGGCCAACTCAAGTCAACTCAAGCCAAGCCAAGCCAAGTCAGGTCAACTCAAGCTAGGCCAAGCCAAGCCAGGTCAACTCAAGCCAAGCCAAGGCAAGCCAAGCCAGGCCAAGTCAAGCCAAGCCAAGCCAAGCCAGGCCAGGCCAACTCAAGCCAAGCCAAGCCAAGCCAAGCCAGGTCAACTCAAGCCAAGCCAAGCCAAGCCAGGTCAACTCAACCCAAGCCAAGCCAAGCCAAGTCAACTCAAGCCAAGCCAAGCAAGGTCAACTCAAGCCAAGCCAAACCAAAGCAAACCAGGTCAACTCAAGCCAAGCCAAGCCAAGCCAGGTTAACTCAACTCATACCAGGCCAGGCCAAATTAAGTCAAGTCAAGTCAAACATTCCGATTTAAAGAAAACTGCTGGCATATTGATTAGAAAAAGCAAGTTTACTCAAGAATGTGGTTTCAACAGATTTCCCAGTCTGCTAAACCAAATTGGGTTTGCAGCTGTTTCCTGCTAACAATCAGTTTCCTCTCTGCATCCCAAAATACTCTGCTGCTACTTAAATTCAAAGATGATTGAAGTGGCTGAGGGCTTTATTTCTCCTTCTGCGTTCGGCAGAGAAGATCTGCTTTGTTCCCTGCATCCTCCGTGTAAGCTCAGTGCGTTCCTCGTGATCCCTCCTGGCCCAGTTCTGTCAGAAGATGCCGTAAAATAGGGCCAGGGCAATATTGGAAAAGCAGGTTTGGTCAGCATCGTCTACCACCCACTTCAGCCCGAGGAAGCCTCTCTTAATGCATTTTGGGCTTTGCAAAAGTTCATTCTGCCTAGCTGGGCTGGAGCCTCCTGCATCGCTCATCTGGGTAAGTCACGTTCTGCTCTGATTGAGGATTCCCAGGTTGGACAGGGGAAGAGAGGAAAGCTGGCAGGAGAGGAGGAGAAGCATTTAGAGGAAAGCAGGCAGCTTGGTGGAATTCGTTAGTGCCCTCACAGCATCCCATGAACAGAGATAATCAGCCCAAAGGATTATTTTGGATCATTCCTGGAGCTGTCGGTGCTGGATGCGATGGGTAGGGGAACACAAGTGTGGCAGAAGTGTGAGCATTAATGCTGAGGTTTCATGTGCAGAAATGACACCCTTAAATGTATTCCTCATCAGCCTTTGTGGGTCTTTCTTCGGGGACCAAGGTCCTTTTGGGACAGCTTCCAAAAACAGAGAAGGGTAACATTTCAATCTGGGAGGGTTAAATCGTCTGAAATCCAACACGGAGTCTTTTCAAGTATTGAAATGGAAGCTAGCCAACTTCCAGAGCGGGCTTCCTTGCCGAAAACCAGCCTCCAAAGAGAATAATTACCATTTTCTAGGAAAACCAGTAGACTTTCAAACACCTTGGCAGATTAACAGAACTTGAATAACCTGTTTGAAGCTTCTTTGTATTTTCCTCTTCTTTTTCTCATATTTTCTCTCATTCTTCGGTGCCCTTTTTTTTTCTTTAGTGCGTAAGCCTAAACTTAGATCACCGGGACTGTTTTAAATTTATTATTCTGGAAGCCAGCAAGAAATGTCCTAAACAAATATAAATAAGACCCAGGGAGATTCTCTAACCCTCTGGCCCCCATCTTTCCAAAGTTTTAAAAAGTGGAAGAGGAGTCGCACCGAGAAAAATAGCATCCGTGCAACGACTGTTCCAGGGAGGTAGACTGCTCCTGAACATGGCAGTTCCATTAGTCTCTGGTGGCTGGCTGAGGTTGATGAAGCAACCCCACTTGCTGCATTCTCTCATAAGCAGGATCTCTTAAACTTTTCCAGGAGAGAGAAGCCAGCCACTTCTGCCAAAATCTGGAATAACACTGCCTTTCCAATCCCATCCTCTCCTTCTTGTTGTCCCCCCGCCAAAGCTATTGCCCAAACTCCAGATAACTAGAGCAATGCTTAATGCCGATCCACCTGCCGGGTCTGAACTTGTACCATCGGTGAAAACACATTCAAGTAGGTCACGCTTTGCATGCCCAGAATTTAGAAGGGAGACAGGGTGAACCAGCTTAGCTCACCTCCATGCCAGGTTGAGCTCCTAGCCATGGTGTTGAGCTTGGAGAAGACCGGTTGAGCTTCTTAGGGAACTGGTATCTTCAGGGGTGAGAAATGGTTGCGTCGTTCCTCTATATTGATCCTCAAAGCTTGGGCACCACCCAAGGATGTATGTGGGAGATGATCCGACCACGCCGCGCGTCAGCCTTGGCTCTCTCTCCTGGCTCTCCACCTTTCTCTCCTTCCTGCTGCAGCTTTGGATGCAACATGGAGTTGTTCACGCAGGATGAGAAGGTAGAAGATTAGCGGACCCCCCTTTGGCCTTGTTCCCACCCCCTCTGCTTAGCCTCCATCAATCTTTTCTCCTCCAGCAAAAGCCTGGTCAGATCCTCCAGGATGTCCAAGCTGTTCCGAGCCTTGGCCGAGATGATTGAGGGCAACTCTGAGGTGGTCCAAGGCAAGACCCGCAACCCCGAGATGCTGAAGAAGAGTGAGTTCAAAACACTGATCCAGAAGGAATGGTCTCCTAGCAAGGTAAATTGACTTTGGGAAGAGATGGTTGGGTGGCAGGCTGGGGGAGAAAAGAAGAGAAGGAGGGTGGGGAAGGAGCAGAAGAAGGAAGCTGGCAACCCCCCCCCCCAAAGATGTGTACAAATCCACACATCCTATCCAAAGGGAGAATTTCACTTGGGGAGGTCAACAAGCTGTGGGAATCCAACACGTGAAGAATTAGGGGATGCCACAGAGATAGGAAAAAGGGGTTCCCCCGTGTCTGGGCTTTGAGTAGTGAGGATCCCACCCAAAACAAGACCCCAACTCATCCGACGGCTGGGGATTTCCCTTGAAGGACGTTTTTCAAGAAAACTTTCAAGAGCCTTTCCGGATTTGAGGCTGCAGTTCTGTGGATGAAGGAAAGGACAATGAACATTTTCAACTTTTTAACCGTGCTGAGCCCCATCGATGCGGGGGGGCTTGGTGGTCGTTTTCCCCTTGGACTGATTTTATTTTAAAAAGGCCTTGAAGAGCGCTGGGCGTTTGCCTCTTTTTGTGTGGCTGCTGCATTTACTTCGATTGTTGTTACCACTGTTGATCGAACAGCTGTCAAGTTGTTAATTTTTTTTAAAGGTATATTTAACGTAGCTATGGGGTTCAAACAACTGCCCCCCCTGCAGTCACATGACTACACTTTGGGGACTTGGCACTGGGCCACGTTTAGTGTTTCCCAGGGTCACGTGACCACATTTTACAACAGTCGTGCTGAAAACCAGCATTCACACTCAATTTTTGGCAAAACCACGCCCGTCGCGAACCGGTGGTTCTCTTAACAACCACGGCGTTTGCATGACAGCAATGGATTCATTTAATGACTGCCACAGAAACAGGTTGTAAATCGGGTATGTCATGTGACCAACCTACTTTGCAACCATTACAAGTTACGACCATGATGGGCAGGCTCCGTTATGGTTGTAACTCGAGGACCACCTTTATAGGGCATGCGTTAGGCTTGAATCCACGCTCGGAAACCCTGCAGGAAAATCCATTATTTCCAGCACTGTTTTACGGATAAGCCCCTTAAT
The DNA here is from genome assembly GCA_032468055.1 of Acrochordus granulatus. Lineage (NCBI taxonomy): Eukaryota > Metazoa > Chordata > Lepidosauria > Squamata > Acrochordidae > Acrochordus > Acrochordus granulatus. The sequence goes on along the minus strand of JANHZU010008605.1, from coordinate 3,125 downwards.
AAATATATTCTTATGCCGTCCTGGATGCAAAATAATCCTCCGAAAAAAAAAGCAACTTATTGCATCCAGAAAAAAGCAGTTTATTGTCTTAATTTTTCTGCTTTTCAGAGGACGCGCAAATACAAGCATACCAAAATTCTGCACGACTCCGACACGGAACCGATGAACGAGAGCGAACCGGAAGCCCAGATGTGTTGAAGCCGGTCGGCTTGCAAGGGTTCCCTCGAGCCTTTGGGCTGCCTTTGGCCAGGACTGTGACGGCGTGTCTTTCCCCCCTCTTTCCCGTATAGCTTCAGAGGGGGCAGCACTCTGCTTAGGCTCAGGGGCCGCCGCCCTGCACCCTGGAGACATCCCTTTGAGCTTCGCTTCAGCCCATGCAGTGCAATCGATGCACCGAAAGCCCGGTGGTGGGTTGGCGCCGGCTCCCTCCGAAGCGCACCCTTTGCCGCAGCCGGCCTCCCGTAGGGAGGGGACATCTTCAGGTCTGCCGGCCTTTTCGGGTGACTGGTTTGCTGGCGGAGGGTGCCTGAGCGAAAGAAACCCGTGGAACAAAGCCCCGAGTTCCCGAGGCTGTCCCCACCCCAGATATTATACAGGGAGTAAAGTTCCCCATTGAGAAATCCTGCTCGTTTGGCTGCCTCCTTGACTCCCTTGGTTGAATCTGCAAGAGGCCGCAGGCTGGCCTGAAGGCGCGCCCGGGTGCGCGCTGCGCTCAGAAGAAGCCACGCCGAGCGGAGTCCCCGCTTGAACGTCGCAAAGAGCCCCAGAACAGCGGGAGGAATGTGGGGAACCCGACCTCAGAAAGAGGAAAGGGAGGTGAATGAAACCTGCTTTTTCGGAGGTGGGGCAGCTCATCCCTCTGAAGCAGGGACTAAGTCAGGAACGGTCCCAGGGGGCTCATGCGCTCGCCACCTTTCCAAACGGGGGTGCGAGGACTGCAGTGTGCCTCTGTGTCTGGATGCGCGTTTGCGGATATGTGTGCATACAGCACATACTGGGGTGTCTTCCTTAAAATGAGTATTTTAAACATGCTTGGCCACGAGAATCCAGCCTGAAGGACACACACACACACACACACACACATGTTCTTCTGGTTGTTGCATATGGAAGGATGTGGCAACCATCCCGGAGAAGGAAAGGAGCTGTGGTCAAGTCTGCGGAAGGTTTAGCGACATCGCCATCCGCGGAGGTGCATCTCATCGCAAAAAGACCATGTTGAGCTCGGGGTCTATCTAATCTGCCAGACCCCCCCCGGAAGCTCCTGAGGTCCACTCGCACCCACAAACCATGAAGTGCAGACTCGGACCCCTCGACACATTCCCAGCTTTGGTCCCTCCGCAGCTCTCCTCCAGGCTGGACCAGAGCAGACCTCCAAATTTAAGCCTCCTCTGCCCAACCCACAAATGCCACCCCTTCCCCTCTGTTCCTCTTTGTCCACAAGAAGACTCCGAAAAGTGTACCCTGCTAACCACCTGGCCCTGACTAGGCACTGGGAGGCGCCTTCTGCCCTTCCTTGACCTTCCATTGTGGCTTCTGCAATTCCTCAGCTTGGGTTGATTTCGAAACAACACGAGGTCCTTGGTTCCTTAGTTTAGAGACACCCCGAAGCACCCAAAACTCATGATGCTCCATCCCACGTGCAGTAAAACACATAAGGTAGGATGAATGCTCCCCCATGTTTTAGCAGTCTCTAGTAAGTACCTGGGGAAAGCAGCTGTGTGTCCACCCTTGGCAACTTTAAGATTGTGGACTCAGTTCCCGGAACTCCTCAGCCAGCCACATGGGTCCTCAGCTCAATATCTCCACAATGTCTGAAGGACAGCCAGGTAGGTGTTGAACCCATGTCTTAAGGAAGAGGTGGGACAGAGGAGGACCAATAAACTGAGGGTGAGCAATTCTGCGAGTTGAAGTCCATGCACCTCAAAGTTGCCAAGGTTGGACACCTCTGGTCGACATTCGGAGAACATTCAGAACCTAGAGTTGGTCCAAAATCGTTTCTAAAGGGTTGCAACCCCATTAAGGAAACTCTTAAAATGCAGAGACCACGATCCCCAAGGCCTCTATCTTGCCATGATCCCATCTCGGTTTATTGATCTGTTCCACCTCTGCTTTAAGACGTGGGTTTAGCTCATACCTCGCCTGTCCTTCAGACATTGTGGGATCTGAGGACCTCCCTGGATGCTGTCCTGATGTGGTGGTGGTGGTGGTGGGGATGGTTTTATGGCTTCACACATGGTGTGTGAACACGGCTTGTTGGGCAACCTTTCGCAGTCTGAGCACAAATTCAGAAAACGGGATCGTACAGCAGTCAAGCTTCCACCCAGCCAACAGAGAAATGGGGTTTGCTCTACGCGCTCTGTTCCTCCCTCTCTTGACCTTAGTGATGGTTCAAGCCATCATTGAAGGTCTTCAAATGGAAGACCTTCAGCCTGAGGTCTTCTCCATTGCTTGTGCTTCTCGGAAGCTCGTATTTTACAAGCCAAGCGCGATTCTAACTCGAGGGACCTTCAGAAAGCCTTGATTGAACAGGAATATTGGGCGTCGCTGACTCGAGACTGGCCAGTAGTCCAGGCTACAGGGCCGCTGTTGTGCCCTTGGCCTTCCTCTCCGCACCCGCACCCCACCCAAGGAAGCAGGCCAGTGACCCAAGAAAAGGCGGCATTCCAACATCAGCCAATTTTAATAATTTTAATAATATTTTGCCGGCGGATGAGCAGAGCGCGGGGCGAGGCCCCAGAAGAGGAAGGTTGGAGGTGATCTGCGAGGTTAGGGACAACCAGACCGGCTCTTCTTGGGGTTGCCTCTGGAGGGGTTCGGCTGCAGGGCTCTCCAGCTGCATGCGGTCTTCAGCGGTTGGGCTGAGAGGCAGGAAGTCAACAGGAGAGGCCAAGTCCCAGGTCTTGTTTTCGTGATGAGCTTCCCGGTTGGATCATGGCCGAAGCTGGACTCCAACGGTGGGAGGTCCTCTTTCTGCGTCCCCCTTCCTGGCTCTGGCGTCACGCTCAACGGCGTCTTAACAGCATTTCGGGTCGTGGTCCTGCTTGGAAGGTGGGCAGCACTGCTGAACCGGGGGGCAGCACTGCTGAACCGGGGGGCAGCACTGCTGAACCGGGGGGCAGCACTCC
>JANHZU010008603.1:23664-33756 GCA_032468055.1 Acrochordus granulatus | reverse complement strand
CTGTATAATATTAGGTATACTAGGAAACATATATCACTGAAATCTCATTTTTCCCCAGTTTTCCCAAGCTTAATTAGTGGTCTGGGGCAGATTTGCAATTTTGAGAAAATGTGATGGGTACCCTCATAAAATAGCTGCTGTGCTGAGTCAATATGCCCATTGAACAAAAAATGAGTCAGCCATCCCACAATGTTCTCTGCCATCTACCTGAGACCAAAAGGTACATAATATATTGAAAGTTATTGCTTTGTTGTGCACCTAAATAATTCCCTGGTTGAAAGAAAACTCCATTAAAAAACCTGCTGGACATCAAAATGGGCACCATGCAAGATATTTGGGAACTATTTTCCTTTATAGGTAGACTATATTTACTTATTCTTGATTCAAAAAGTCAAGATTTCCCTCAACTCACTCTACTGGGAAATTGAAAAAATATCCCAGAAGATGATGACAAACCACTTTGGTGGTGTTGCTAAGAAGCCAACATGGACATGTTTCTATAGTTACCAGCAACTGAGCTCAATTCAACATTTCTTTGCATTTATATTAAGTCATATTTTTTAAAAAAAACAAAACAAAATTTGGGGCATGCAGCGATAGAGCAAGCTTATATTACTCTTTGCTGGATCAGTTCCTCTTAAGGATTTTCCAGAGAAACGTCTTGAAGCCTAAATGTACAAGATCTGCAGACAGCAATCAGTTGTAGCTTTTTGTCTCAGTTTTCTTTTAAATCTTTTTTAGTTCATCTTTCCACAAAACACTAGCAAAACAGGAAACTGGGTATATACAATAGCCTATTACAGCACCATGTTTATTCTACTTCGATTATTTCTAATGCATATTTTTTTTGCGGGGGGTGAACTCTGGTTCAGATCCTCTGTATTGGCTCATATCTTGAAAGTCACCAAGAATTCAAGACATTCGGAATGCAGGATACAAATGCTTCACATGCACAGACATGTATATTTAATAACTTAGATTGTGCTGTAATCATAGTTATTAAGAAGCAAATTCTTCTTATATGTATATTTAATAACTTAGATTGTGCTGTAATCATAGTTATTAAGAAGCAAATTCTATTGAACTCAATGGAAGGGAAAACATTGGGAGTGGAAATCAAAGGGCTTTTCATACATTAGTTATAGCACAGAGTAGAAAGAGAAATGTGCCATTATTTGTTTGCACTTGCTTATTTCATTACTATATTGTTTCACACTGAAATGAGTTTCTGTGTATATCACCACTTCTCAGTCCGGTCTGTCTGTCTTTGCAGAAAACTATTGCAGAAGTTCTCACTTCCAGGGAGATGGCCAGCCGATTTGAAACTCTGTTAGACGTGAGTACCTCTCCCATATCCTGGCTGGCAGAAAATGAACACTGATACTATACAGTAGTTTCTTTTTTTTTAATTGTCAGAAAAAATGAAAGTTTTGTTTTTCAAGCATTTCATATTTTTATGACTCGCATTAGGATACAGAAAAAGTGTTTCCATTTTAAGAGAGCAAAAAAAGCAGCTTTTGATTCATTTCTGTAATATTGCTTTTGGACAGTAAGAGGTTCAACCTTTCTCCACACAAAAAAACAGGATCCGGATTTCTTTTCTTCAAATGCACAAAATTGTTTCTGTGCAAAACTTTGACCTGTCATTGGATCATTTTCAACTAAAGTTCTTCACACCAAATCCTGTTCAAACCAGTAATCCTTAGTGAGCTACAAAAAGTATTTGGCTATTTCAGTGGAACTTTAGTTTGGCTGAACCTGATCTTTACAGGAATGTTGGGTATAATTGGTTTCAGTAATTTAGCTGTTTCACACCCAGAAATGTTTATTTTGGAAATTAATCATTTTTACACTAAAGTTATCTAATGGCCAGGGTGCTTAATATTTTGCAGAATTGTGGTCTTCCATCAATTTTGGATGGTCCTGGACCTTTTACTGTATTTGTCCCAAGTAATGAAGCAGTGGATAAATTAAGAGATGGAAGGCTAATTTATCTCTTCACTGAGGTGAGACTCTTTCTGCTAATTAGCTGAGGATTATTATAAAGACACAAACTTTCATTGTGATCACACTCATAGAATGTTCATCAAGCCAACTGTTTTTCCTCCTAATATAAAAAGCATTGGGGACAATCATAATGCAGACTGTTCTGTAACACAGCATGCCTTCTTAAAGGCAGCATTCTATAAAAAATCTAACTTACAGCTTGTTCTGTAAGCCTTTATTGTAAATATGGGTTTTTATTTTGTCCTGTGTCTGTTCTTGTGCAGAATGCCGATGTTCATTAAAGGATGTAAATATTCTAATGTGAATTATCTAGTGGAAGTTTTATGTAGAGGTATAAATTTTAATATGGCTAGTCATATACAGGATTATTGTATTCATATCTGAACTAACATAAATAGAGGGAATTGCTACACTGGAGAATAATTACATCTATCAACCATTTTAATTCAAAGTTTTACTCAGGCTAACTGCAGTTCCCAAAGGAAATTTCTCTGGTTTGGGAGTAACACAGGAAGCGGCATCTCCCACATGCTAAAGAAAGTATAGGTATCTTTAAGAGAATTTCTCCTTCCAGTCTTAATACCTAGATAGGTTGATCGGCGGTCTATCACATGACTGAGCCCTAAGTTATTTAGAGCTTTGGAAGTTAAATGCAACAGCTCAGACAGAGACTTGAAATTGATCCTTGGTTCTGTCGTTGGGAAAGGAGGTCTGGAAGTAGGGCTGAGCCTGTGCACATTGGTCATGTTATTTTGTGACTGAGGGGTCTGTTTCTACCCTGGCTGCTGTTTTATGTGTGTCATTTTTGTTTTTCTATTTTTTCTATATTTATATTTTGACACCGTTAGTGATCCAGAGTTATGAACTTGTGATGGACAGTCATATAAATTGAATGAATGAATGAACAAATGAACTGAGCTATCTTGGGGGTAGGAATGTTTTACAGTTTGAATATACTGTCCTTCAATTCTCTGGGGTATTAACTTGACAGTCAGACTGATACTTAGAGTTAGGATTAGATCAATTTCTTTTAACCTAATGCAGTATTCCTTAGTCTCAGCTCCTTGAAGATGTATGGATTTCATGCTGTCTGGAAAATTCTTGAAGTTTAAGTCCGCACATTTTCAAGGTGTTGAGATTGAGAGACACTGATCTAATGAATGGAGGAAGCACACTGAGCTCTCTAATTTAACTGATAGAAAAAAGGCATAACAACTTTACCATCTTTCAGGATAGTCTTCTTGCTTTCAGCAGTCTTTGAGGCTTCTGTTTCTATAGCTTTTTCAGCAACAAAATGAACTTACCTTACCAGAACCTTATCATTTTTACTTTTTCATATGGGATTGAGAAAGACTCCTGGATAGGAGTTGAAATGTTTCCCAGTTACATCTAATCATAAAAGTCCAGTTGCCTTTTTAAGGTTTGCTATTTTTTTTTCTTTGCCATTTTGCTACAAGACATGACCTGGATTAATGAGAATATACATAGACAACAAAATGAACTGCCAGGATGATATCAACAGAAAAATAAATTACAAAGATGATGTTGCATATAAACTGATAGGTTGTGGGAGCAGAGTAGTGTTAGTCTATAATAGCAAAAAATCAGGAATTTGATCACATCTTTATGACTATTACATTTTATTAAAAGGCATAGGCTCCTGACTATGTAACCTGAGAGTCAGCTCGTATGTATTCCTCTGTAACACTGAGCAGAATGGTGAAGCATAACTTTATTTTATTTAGATATGCTTTTCTCCTGACTTTTTTGTTGTTCAGTTGCTCAGCCATATCCAACTCTTTGCAACCCCATGGACTGCAGCAAGCCAGGCCTCCCTGTCCTGCACTGCATCCCGGAGTTCACCCAAATCCACTCCCATCATGTCTATGATGCTATCTAACCATCTCATCTGCTGTCCCTTCTTCTCTTGCCTTCAGTCTTTCCCAGAATCACATCCCCTCACTTAGTCTCAGGTAAAAGCGTTTTTATTACAGGCACATACAGCTCTAGGATCTGGTTTAGAACACAGCAGTCTAGAGGTTTGGAGTGTGCTTTAAATTGGAACGGGACAATCAAAAGTCAGTAGTGGAAGAATGATTTATAATAAGTACAGACCAGATCTACATATAGTGAAGACCTTCTGTATTCTCTGCAGCTTCTAATTTTCATTTTATCACTTTAATCCTTTTGCACTGGCCAATGCAAAAAATTCCTTCTTGTTAAATTCAAGCTTTTTTAGAGTGAAAAGTTAATTGGGCATATTTGTACAAATCATGATATCCTTCAGGAAGAAACTCTGATTTTGAAATATAATTTACATGCACAAGGGAATGTTATTCACAATCTCTTAGGCAATCAGCATCCATTATGCATAATGTCCAAGGACAGTGTGTGATTGCTTTTTTCCTATTCTAGGGCATAAATAAGCTTCAGGAACTTGTGAAACATCATATCTATTCCACAGCAGCGGTAAGGCTGGTTTTGTTTTGTTTTGCTTTTCATGTTAATTTAATCACTTTTATATGTAATTTGCTCCTTTCCAAGGCTTCTGGAATGGTGAAGAGGAAATGCATATAGACAAGAAGGTCTCCTAAAGGCCTATGCACTGTTGAGACTATTTCCTTTTCTCTAGGGAACTAGCACAATAAAAATAGAACAATAGGAACAAGCATGGGGGCATGGTAGCCGAGCAGTTAAGACACTGGGCTTGTCAACTGGAAGGTTGGCGGCTCAAGTTTGAGACCCATGTGCTGTTGCATAAAAGAATGAGCTCTTGTTCTTGGCCCAGCTCCTGTCAACGTAGCAGTTGTAAAGTATGTAATAATGCAAGTAGATAAATAGGTACCACCTTCGGTACGAAAGGTAACAGTGTTCCATGCACCTTGGCATATAGTCATGCCAGCCAGATGAGCACGGAAGCATTTGACTAGGAAATGGAGATGAGTAGTACCCCCTAGAATGGGCCACGACTGGCAAGAGAAACCTTGATCTTTTTTTTAAATGCTGTTTACATCATGCCAATACAAGTTTTTGTCCAAAAGAGGCAGTAATTTATCATTGTTAAACTACATCTGTTTAAATCTAATTAAACAAACAGGGGCTGTTCTCATTTTGCCCAGTAAGAAATTCCTGTTTGAGGCTCATTTATGTAATTTTAAATATTCATCTTAATTTTAAATCTTGCTCTCAGACAAAAACTTGTCCATTTGTAAACTAGGTTATGGAATCAGATGCTCTCACCACTTAATATGTCTTATATGGACAAAACTTTTATTGGGTTGTTTCCTGATATTGTCTCTTGAATCTTGTAATTCTCAGTTCAAAATTATGATTGGAATCTCTCCTTATTTATTCTCAAGTAAATCTCATTGTTGTCAATGAGATGTAATTTCAATAAACATGCAAGAAACGTTTGGGAGGAACCCTATTTGGATCAGGACCATGGCATTCGAGAAAGATTTGTGGCTCTACCAGAAGAACTTCATCCAGATCTCTAGTGAGAAAGTAGCCATGCCTCTCCAGCAAGCCAAGCATTCCTCTGGCTCCAATCATCTGTTGCCCTGGGATGAGGTATCATCAGTATATTGATGATACTCAGATTTATACCTTCATCACTGGTGATCCAAATGATACTGCCTTGGCCCTGACTTGGTGTATGGAGGCTATACGGTTCTGGATGGGAGACAACAGGCTTCATTTGAACCCTGGAAAGACTGGGGGACACAGTTCTGGGACTTTAACAACTTTAATTCTGGATGGGGTGGCACTACCTCAGACAGACCCAGTGTGCAATCTGGGGGTTCTCCTGTGCACTCAAAGAGCAGGCAGCAGTCGTGGCTAGGAGAGCCTTTGCATGACTGTGTGTGGTGCATCAATTATGCCCCTTCCTAGATTAGAACTCCCTTCACTCAGTCATTCATGCCCTTGTCATCTTGTCATTGGATTACTGCAATGCACTTTACATGGGGCTACCCTTAAAGAGCATCTGGAGATTGCAGCTGGTGCAGAATGCGGCTGCACGGATGATTGTAGGGGCCAAAAGAATGGCCCTTGTTACACCTTTATTCTGCAAGCTGCATTGATTGTCAGTCTGCTTCCAGGTGCAATTCAAGGTATTGTTTTTGACCTTTAAAGCCCTTTATGATATGGGTTCAGGTTGACTGAGGAATTGTCTCACCCCAATGGGGTGTCCCACCCCACCAGATCCAGAGGAAGAGACCTCCTTCAGATCCTATCAGCCAAGGAATTTTGGCTGATGGGATCAAGAAGAAGACCCTTTTTGGCTGTGGCTCCTGCCCTTTGGAACATCTTGCCCCAGAGGTGAGGTCCATGCCCACCCTTACAACCTTTCAGAAAAGCCTTAAGACCTGTCTCTGCCAGCTGGCATGGTGCTCCAATGGGGATACAACATCTTGGAGATGGTTGGTGGTTTAATATCCACCTCCTCACCATGTATATTTTTTAGCTCCCCATTTGGTCCAGTTAGTTTGTTTTAAAGGTTTTTAACTGTTTTTAATTGTTTTTATTTTATGTTTTATTGTAAGCCACTGAGAGTTGTTTGAATTTGGCAGCATATAAATATAATAAACAAACAAATAAATAAAGTGACTCATTAACGGAATGTATTGGTCTGAAGCCTGAACATCTAAGAATATTAATTGTATGTGAAATGAATTACTATATAAATCAAATAAATGCATAAATAAATAAATCTTTTTCAGGTCTATCTGGAAAGACTAATAATGATGCCACAAATTCTGACCATGGCAAACCAGCTGCTGACAATTGAAATCAGTAACGACGTAAGTACAATTACACTGAAATTCAGAGAATGTTACTATCTTGTATGATAGGAGACTGGAGATGTTGCTCATGATTCTGACTCCATTCTGGGGACAGTAGCTAGCACGTTTATGTACAATTATTTTTATGCAAAGCACTGTCCAGTATTGAGAAAATATTTTCCATTTTTCTACTGCAGAAACAATTATACCAATAATTGACAGGGTTTACCTTGCACAGATTTGCTTTAATGACTTCTGTCAAATACATGTCTTTTTTCTCCAGGGAAGGATTCTGTTGGATAATTCCAAGATTGAAATAAACAAAAGGGATATTTTGGCATCAAATGGTATTATTCATACTTTGAACGGCATTTTGATTCCTTCATCAATACTCCCGATTCTGCCACAAAAGTGTAATGAAGTATATTATAAAGTTGTGGAGGTAAGCCATGGATGTCCAGTTTTCTCTTTCTCTTGTCTGTTTTCCCTCATATGTTGGATGGAAAGATCTGGGGTGATGGGAAAAGGCTACGATCTCTCAAGGCAAACCAAGTTTGTTTCTCTGAAGTGAGATGGTGACTTGTGGACCATCTCAGCAGCCATTTTCTCCATGCACCTTTTCTGTAAATTCAGCTCTTTTCCCCCGAATTTCCTCCCTTTAGCCCAAATCTAAAATATGATGACTGTTTGTACACATTATACCTAGGCTATTTTTAACCTCAAAAGCAATTTGGCTGTTCAGTGGCCATCATATTGCATTTCCTGTGAGAACTAGCCCTTCCTGTTGACTCAGCCTCTGCTGCTTGGCCTGCTCAGCATTCAGCACTTTTTTGAGGACATCTGCTTCCTGTTGCTTGTATGAGAAGCAGATGAGCTTCTAGGCACTGATCTTACGTAGTCCCTGTTGTAATTCATGGATTACAATATGGATACTACAGGACAGATTTATTTTAAATATTGAAACAATTCTCATCTGGTGTTACCTGTAGGCTATCAAAGGAGAGTAGACTCTTTAAGGTGATTAGTACAGTTTAAAGCAGCAGAAAGAAAGATGGCAAAATTGCATTCGAAATAGGCTTAGTAGAAAATAAACGCCTTCTGTTTTTGTCCATGGAAAAAGGAAATGAGTTTCTTCTTCAGACAGGATGAATGGCTGACAATATGCAGAGGAATATTATGTTATAATATTGTTATATGTCATAGCGCTATGCTGAATATTTCCTCTGCATATTGTCAGCCATTCATCCTGTCTGAAGAAGAAACTCATTTCCTTTTTCCATGGACAAAAAAAATTAAATGAAATTCTGATTGCATCTCTAAGTTCACTGGCTACAGTGAGATCATTCAGAAGTGAGTGTAGAGTGGGTTCAAAAAATTAAGATGGTGGCCATGAGTGTATGATTAGAGCCCTACCTCTTTTTACATGCATTGTGCATATTACTCATAAAAATGGGTGGGCTTCTATCCCATGGTTATGGCTGCCAACTTGCTATTTTTTACTGTTTCTGTCAAGACCATGTATTTTATTGTACAATCATCTCTCTATGGATATCAAGGCTCCCTGGCTTCCCAAGTTTTGAATAAATCACAGAGGAAGACCTCACGTAGAGGGTCCAATAGGTCTTTTTCAAATCTAGAAACTGTAATAGCTGCAGAGCAAAGGAAAGATGGGTTCTAGAAAAACATCTCAAATGGCACTGTCTTCTGTCATCTTGCAGCCCAAAATCTCAAAAGAAAATTTAAAGTTCTTGAGGAATGAGGTATTAGAGGAGCCTTCTTTGTACAGGGAGAAACCTTGGAGATGGAAGGAGCAGGTCGTGGAGGATAAATTTTTGCACAGTACTACTTCCTTCTATACCATTCATTGAGCATTAGGCTTTACAGGAGTTAGGAGGACGAGTCCCTGCCCGGAGAGAAAATAAAAGGGGAGGTGGGTATAAACAGAAAGAACATGTATTATTTTGAAAGAATTCATAACTAATCTGTCGTTAAGAACAAGGAAACATTTGGCACTTAAAATTTCTCTCATAATCATAGCCCCGAAAAAACAATGTCACATCAGTTTCCCACGACATTTTCAAAGAGATGCCTGGACCAAAATCAGGCTGACCTGAGAAGGCAACATGTTGCTCTGTGGATAAAATATTCAACCTCTCTTACTGCAGGTCCCTTAAGAGCTGGAATTCAGTATGGAGAATTACTGTTGCCATGCTACTGAGTTCCCCACTTAAACGTCCGAAGGCTACAGTGCATTCAATTTATCTAGCAAAGCAGGAGACCTGAAAGTGATATTGCTGGTCTCCCAGCAGCCAGTGTTTTATTTAAATGAAAAAGTCAGTTAAGACAGCTGATAAATAATAGAAATAAAATTCCTCCCAAAACTAGAGAATCTACGTAACTCAGGGTTAAACTGTTAAGTTCTTGGTGTTCTCTGAGCATGGGTTTTTTTCCCTGCTGGTGTTTTATTTCCAGTCAAACACTGATGTGGAATAATAAAGCAACTATAAAAACAAATCAAACAACACAAGAACTCAGTAAAATTCCTTAGTGGGCCACATTGCAGCTTCTTCTCAGGTGCATGCTTTTGGTGTGATCATGGGGGATTTTTCATGGATTTATTACTGAGCAGCAAACAAAGGGGTCCATGGAATAAGATATCAATCTCCATTATTTTTATGCTCGGCGTGGGAAGGCAAATAGATGATGGTGTAATTCTGTTTGAAGTTAATTCTGCTCATGCATAGTATTAAGAATCTGCATGGTATCTTTCTTCACTCCAGCAGCCATGATAGCTGCTACAAGTTGAGCAACACGAAATTTTTTTAAAAAAGTTATTAATTATTTCTTATCCTTGGCTTTTATTACAGGGTTCTTGTGTGGATTGTGAGCTCCTTAATAGCAGCATTTGTCCTCCTGAGAGCAAAGTTATGGTAACTGGCCCTGGTTTTTATGTATAGAGGTTGTGCTGTGCATGGCCAGCTGCCTCTGTGGCTCTGTCATGGACATATTAATTATACAATACTAACGCATAGCATCCCCCCAGTGAGGCACCACCTTGCTGTGGTTGGGAGGCTTGTGTGCTCTAATGAAGATGAGAGCTCTGACAGAGGTTCAACCATACTGGACAGGTCTCATCAGAGAAGCCAGATGAAGAGTGTCTCCCTCCTATAAAAATATGGGAAGTAAATTACAGAAATCCATACCACCTCGGTCATCGCCCGGGCTAACAAGGACCGTGCTAGATGTTATTGGGGATCCTGGACATCTAGTGGAAAATGAGCTACAGGACTCCACTGGAGAA
>JANHZU010008601.1:275663-292158 GCA_032468055.1 Acrochordus granulatus | reverse complement strand
AGATGGATAGATAGCATAGTCAGTGTGATGGGTGTGGGCTTGGGAAGACTCCGGGAGGCAGTGCAAGACGGGGGGCCCTGGCATAATGCAGTCCATGGGGTCGCAAAGAGTCGGACACGACTGCGCAACTGAACAACAACAACAATTTTCCTTAAAAGTGGAAATATATGTCTGGAAATATATAATGCAGGATAACTCTTCCAGGAGATCAATATTGTAATATCCAAAGTTGGCAAAAAGAATAAGGAATAGATGGCACAAACAAGATATTTGCTGTCTCATAATCATAGCCAAGCAGCAATAATGTGATAATTGGACGGGATGATTTCACAGCAGACATGCCAAGCTGAAGCTGAATCAGATTCATTTCAACCCAAAGTTCTTTCTCCGGCACACTTGATTGTCAGATCAGAGAGAAAATATTTCACACTGGAACACGTAAACCTGATTTCAGGATGGCTTAGTGAGTCAGCAGTTAAGATTTTGAGGACATGTCCTCTGCAGTTAGACAGCATCTTTATGCCACAACTAGCAGGATGTGTGCATTAACCCATTATGACTTGCTTGGTTTTAGTTTGGCCACTGTGGTTTGTCAAATAGAATTGTGAGTAAATATATTTTGCAGACACAGCTGGAATGGTAGGATTGATAAGAAAAGTTAGATCTTCTCTCCCTACCAGTAATAAAACTTTAAGTAACTTATATTTTCATCAATCAAGTTATTTTGAAGTCTTACATTTGGAAAACTTGTGCTATTCTGGCCTAAACAGAGGGAAGCAGTTTAGGAAGAGAGGGTTAACGAACCTGAGTGATATATTCAACCGTAGGCAGATGCCCTGCTTTTATCTGAGATTCATAAAAAACACATCATGGACTCACATTTATTGAAAAATCTTTTTTCCCCCTATTTTAAATTTCCTTCCTAACTTGTTTGCTTATTTTCAAGCAGTGACTTGAGAATACTGGAACAATTATGAAGCATGAATATCCCAAGGGTCTCAGTACATAATTCTTTTTCATAATTTTTTATTCTGATATTTCAATTTATTTTAGATCCTTTAAAGAAAGTTATGTGCCTTAGTTTACCCTTTGCGCATATCTTTTTGAGGAAACATGGATTCGGGGGACTGCGTTATTAACTAGATTCACCCAATCTATTGACCTACTGCTTATCACCACTGTACTGAATACATCGGTGGGGTACACACAAACGCTAACCCCAAATCCCTCCATGTGACTGCACCGCACTGTACTGGACACCATGGGTGGCGGGAATCGGGTTCTGCGCATGGGATGGATCTTTATTCCAACCCACATACGTATTTTGCCCTCGTAATTTTGGAGCGCTATTTTAACTTCTTGTCCCAGTGTACCTTTCATTCTATTTGGTGTGTTGCTGCTGGGTACTGGAGGTTCCAATTTGCGTTGTTTTGTCGGCTAGGCCGTTAGTGGATCGACTGGGATCCGCGAACCCGACCTCAGCCGCAGCGAGCGGCTCCGTTTCGTTCTCCAACGGCAGCGATACGACTCCCACTTACTAGTGGCGCCTATTGGGGGCGCTGCGCCCTCTGGAAACAAGGCGTCCAGCGCCGCCGTAATGACGGCATCAAGGCGCGACACGCGCCATTCCTTCTCGGCATGGCTGAGGCCGCGGAGCCTGGTAAAGAGGATGGCCTTCTGCCCGTCGCGTCTTCCCCATCTTCTGTCGAGTCTTCTGTCGTTGCAAGAGAAGTCCCGGAATGCCAGGGCAAAGAACCAGCCGATATCAAAGAGGAGGTACAGATTGTAGAGGTGAGAAGGAAAAAGCTGGCAACGCAATTCCTTCGTCGCTTTCCCTGCCGCTCTTCTCGTCTTGCTTCGGGATGACAGATGCCCCGAAGTAACGGCAATTTTTCTTGCCTGCTGTCTCCTTGGGACTCCGTATTTAGGCAGAACTAGACAGCCCGCGATCCCATTCAGAGATATTTCCTTACCAGATTCCTCGATACCTTCCTCAGTAACAGAACTTCTGAGGTACTGCCTTCACCGGCAAAGCTGGAATACGTTCAGAAATATACCTGCCTTGAAAATAGGCCATGTTGAACTGTATAGCACAGTCAGACATCAGTTCAGGAAATCTTTTCTGACATTTTGTGTCATGTCATAAACTTATAATGTTTATGTAATAACGTGTTTTATAAAATTTGCCAAATTTCAGTTCCACTAGAGTCATGGGTCCCAGATTTTGGACAAATTTTGTAAGCTAGCCCATTTAAATTAGTTCAGAAATGTTGCCCTAGGATGTACATTTCACCCAGTTAAAGATTACAGGAATCAGAGTTTTGGTAGTATATAGATTTTAGATATCCACTGTTTTTTGGTAAAGTTTGTTTTATACTGTTCCATTTATATCTACACAGTCTTTTAGATCCCAGGAACTCATTTCCTCATTTGGACTGTTGTTGGAAACAGTGAATACAAAATGTTATTGTTTGCCATCCTGACTCTGCGTGCCCAAATATTAAATGTTGCTGGTTATGTTTTGAGTTACATTTCACATTGATTATCATTTTTCTTTTAAAGAAAGATTTAATTGATCTATGATTAATAAGTTCTATTTAAAAAATAGAAATGCAAAGCGTGGCACTGTAAAATACAAAACTGTCAGCTCAAGAGTAGTAATTATTCAGTAATATTACTGAAATAATATTATTTCAGTAATATTTAAAGGAAGAGACTAAAACATGAAAAGTAATGTATTAATTTTATTTATGTTTAGCCATCACATTTCCTCTTGCTAAGATTCTGACATAAAAACAAGTACTGAACACACAAATTTATTATCATTAGATTTTTCACTCCCTCTTCTCATTATTTGAGTTATGATTGGTAAGCGTGGTATATAGAAGCTGCATACAATGCACAAACTTTTATCATTAAGAGGATAGGAATAATAGTTACCTATTCAAAAGCTTGCTTCATTAATATGCAGCCCTTTTATTTATATTATGTATTGAGCATCTAACATTAACATGGAAAGACTATAAAAACTAGGTGGTCAACAGCTATAATTTATAAGTACAGTTATTAGATGTTTAAAATAAAAACTTAAAAAGCATCCTGGAAGAAAGCAGTGACAAACAGCTTTTGTTTTCCTGCCAAGGCCATGAAACATGAAATAACTAGAAGGTGAGCTTAACTTGGAGAAAGGTTTATCTTTTTGTACCCATAATTGTAATCAATTTTCTTCCTAGATTAAATGCAAAGAAGCATATGAACTGGTCCCTGGAGAGTTAGAGGACTCTACATTACAGTCTAGTGCAGCCAAAAAAATAAAAATAGAGATAAAGGAGAAAAAAGAAAAAAAACATAAAGTTGACGAAGATGAGATTCAAAAAATGCAGTGAGTATTTCTCCATCTACATGCCTCTGTTAAGGCTAAATAGTAGAGAACAATATATCTTCTTGTTGTGTATTTAACAAGCCAAGCCGTTGTTTTTCTGTCCAGTGCTGGAATTTCAGGTTGTGGTCTAATGCACACTTTATGGAAACCGATTAGGGGAACAGTCTGATGTCATGCATTGTTGTCTTTTTTTTTCTTCTGTTCAAGTGTGTCTGATTCTCAGACACTGCCTGGAGAAGTCCCTGCAGTTTTCTTGCTAGGTTTTTCAGAAGTGGTTTGCTCTTGCCTTTTCCTATTGCTGAGAGAAAGTGATTAGCTTTCAAGATCACCTGGCTTTATGCCTTAGGCAGGATTTGAACTCACGATCTCCTGTTTCTAGCCTGAAGCCTTAACTACTTCCTCTATCAGACAATCAGAATGACACTGGGAGTTGATCAGTATGTTTATTTCTACTTGCCTATTTACAGAATCTGGGCAGACTCACTGCAGAACAACTAGATAAGCACTCCACACTTCAGAGAGGGTCTGCCTTTCCATGCTTCCTCCCCTTTGAGAATTCTAGTTAGTCTCTCAACTCCTCCCCACACTTCAGCTGCAAATTCTGCCACTTCATCAATTTTCTCTCAAGAAAGGGAAACTCCCTGTATTGGCTGGGAATTGAACCTGGGCCTCTCGCATGGCAGGCAAGAATTCTATCACTGAGAGCTATTCAGAGCTTTTGTTTTGTCAGTAGGTAATTATCAAGTGGCATTATCCTGTACTTTCCTCTGAACTATTTTTATGAAGTTGGAGATATGTGTTTTCCTTTTCTAAAAAGGAAAGGTTTTGCAATGAAACACTTTACAACCCACTTTATAAGTTGCTTTACAATCACATAGCTTAGTGATGAAGATTCCATTCCCAATTGCCATTGTATTTTGAGGACTACATTTATTATTTCCAATATGTTCAATAACTATTCTACAAATGCATCAATTTTATTTTTTTAATACATATAAATATAAACATATAAACAAAAGCTCTTTGGGGGTCCTCCATAATTTTAAAAAGTAAGAATCAAGTTTAAGAAACACTGCAATAGGAGATATGGTAGCTTTTTTTCCTTTTTATTTCTCCCTATAGCCAATGGTTTCCTGTGAATGGGACCTTTTGGACAATGCAGGAAGTTGTATTGGAAGGCCTCTAGGCTAGGAAAAATAGGCAAAGTCACCCTCATCTGACTAGAACGTTTGGAGCAAAATTCAAGAAATATTACCACTAAAAGAAAATGCTAGATTTAAGTTAGTGTCTCACTAACTTTCTGCAATTTATAATTCTACATCAGTGCCATAATTTACATAAGTGCCATAATTATTGTTTACCACAGAATCCTGGTTTCCTCTTTTTCTGAAGAACAACTAAATCGATATGAAATGTACCGACGATCAGCTTTCCCTAAGGCTGCTATTAAACGGGTAAGAATGATTTGTTGATGTGTCTTTATTTATATTTATTTATTTAATTAATTAAATTTATTGGTTGCTGTCTTCACCAAGAGCGACCCTGGCAGCTTACATTAAAATTTAAAGAAATATAAAAATATAATAAATAGGTAAAAGATTAAAAATAATAGAAGAATTAAGACAAGACAAGATGGAAGACAGAGGCAAAACGGTAAGAGTTAATTGAATGGCCACCTCATAAACAACATAGGCCCCTGGCCAACCCACAAAGCCATGTCTTTAGGCTTTTTCAGAAGGCCAAAAGGGTGGGGGCCAACCTCACCATGAGGAATACTGTTCCAAAGGGCAGGTGCCATGGCAGAAGAGGCTTTTCTTCTGGATCTCATCTGTCGAATTTCCATGGTTGACAGGATCTGAAGCATGCCCTTAACTGCCGGTGCAGGTGGGCCAGGCTAAACCATTGGTACTTTTTAAGTAATCTGGACCCATGCCATGAAGAGCTTTAAAGATGATAATCAACACCTTGAACTGCACTCAGAAACAAAATGGTAACCAATGCAGCTCATGCAGTAGCAGTGATTATACAGGTCATTCTAGGGACTACAAAACAATCTGTGCAGCTACATTATGCACCAGTTGTAGCTTCTGAATGCACTTCAAAGGTAGCCCCATGTAGAGCATATTAATCAAGTTGACAGATGACTGGGGCGTGAGTGACTGAGTGCAGAGACTCTCAGTCCAAATATGGGTGTAAAAAGGTAAAGGATAAAGGTAAAGGAGACCCTGCCAGTTGTGACCGACTCTAGGGTGCGGTGCTCATCCCCGTTTCTAAGCCAAAGAGCCAGTGTTTGTCCTGGGACGGCTCCATGATCGTGTGGCCAGCATGACTGGATGCCTTAAGGCGCACGGACAGTTACCTTCCCGCCGGAAGGGGGGGTACCTATCTGTCTACTCGCGCTCATGCACTTTCGAACCGCTAGGTGGGCGGGAGCTGGGGTGGAACAGCAGGTGCTCGCCCTGCTGCGCAGCAATGCTGGGTTGTGATCCCGGGCCGCTGACCTTCCAGCCGGCAAGCCGCGCTCTTAACCACTTGTGCCACCGCACCCCTATAGTATGGGTGTAACTGGCGCACAACTCAAACTCTGTATGAATAGATTTATCTCTGTGTCAGTTTATCATAAAATGCTGCTGCTGCTGATTATAGTGAATACCATATATGTCCCTAGGATTCTCTCTGCAGTCTTTCAGCATCTTAAATTTGTGCTGTTGAAAATGGTTGCTTTTTTTTTTGAAAGTGAACATTTGGTTTTTCCTTTTACAGTAAATGGGGACTGGGAGAGACTTCTTCCATTTCTGTCTTTAAAACCCTTAATTTCAGTGGTGATACAGTTGAGCTGGGGGTTTAAGGACTTAAGTGGGAGTGATTTGTTTTCCTAGAGGCTTCCTATTCCATTCTCACTCTCAAACCCTAGAAAACATTAAAAAGTGTCATCCTTTTCAGAGATTTCACCATCCATGGGGTTAAATTACCTTTGGTTTCCTGCTGGTAAGGGAAATGAATTGCACACTATGGTCCTGGAATAGTTGCTCACTTTTGCGCTAAGTTTTTAAATTTAAACTATTGTACACAATTGTCTTCAGGATTGGAAGTAAAAAGATATATCTAAAACATTGTGTTCTCTGGAATTGTCTTTGCTCCTTTCTCAGCTGATCCAGTCAATTACTGGAACCTCTGTGTCTCAGAACGTTGTAATTGCCATGTCAGGAATTTCTAAAGTCTTTGTTGGCGAAGTAGTTGAAGAGGGTAAGTATAATTCTTGATTATCTGTAGCTTCCATTAACTGAGGGCATAACTTGCTAATTATCTGGAGGTTGAGTCATGATGATTTCTTGTTGGTTTGAGACATTTTGCTGCTTATCCAAGCAGCTTCTTCAGTTACTTGCTAATTACTATAATACTTTTTCAAATATATCTTTTATTTAACTTTCAGGATTCCATCTTTTAAATATTTGTATGGTAAAAATATATTTTACATTAGCAAATATTTACTGCTAAATATTCTGCATAGTATGTATATTCTATTTAATGCATAACAGATCAATATTTGAGAGAGAAGATTGTTAAACAAAGCTAACAGTTATAAAAGCATGTTTGAAAATCTAGAGATGCAGATTTGAATAACATACCTGTATTATTTATGATTATCAACTGTGTATGTACTTCTTTTTTTAAGATGGCAAAGAGAACACTAAGTATAAATGAATAAAATTAGTATTCAGATTATTTTTCTTCTTATGTAATAGTAATGGTAGAATATGCATGTAATTGCTTTTACTTTTTTCTCCACACACATTTCCCCTACTATTTTATAAATGGAGTATGCTGTGCAAGAGAGAGAACTGTTTTTGCCAATTTTTACAGGCTTTCTGGTGGAAGTGTTTAGAATATCAAAAGGCTAGTTTGTCTAGTGTTTAATGCGCTAGATGAAAAACTGAATTCTAATCCTCCCTTTGGCTCATAAATTGGCTGAGTATCTTTGGGTCAGCCACTTCTCTCAGCCCAACACTCCTCACAGTGTGGTTGTTGAGAGGCAAATTGAAAGCAGAAGTATTATGTATGCTCCATTGAGTTGCATAAAATAAGCAGAATATAAAAATAGTAATGATACTGTAGATGTAACTGCTTTTCCTAAAATGCATGTAGAAATAAGGTTGCTTTGGTTACCACATCTGTGCAGCTCTAGTATAATGAATTGACAGCTAACATAAAAGGTTTGCTTTTGTTTTGTACAGCATTAGATGTATGTGAGAAGTGGGGAGAATTGCCACCTCTGCAACCCAAGCACTTGCGTGAAGCAGTCAGACGACTGAAATCACGAGGACAGATTCCAAATTCAAAATATAAAAAAATTCTCTACCACTGAAGCGGAAGTGAAAAAAGTATCTAAGTGGAATGGAGAGATGTTTTCAACTGAAATGAAAAAGGCTCCTGACACCATTAAGTTCTGTATAATTGTTTCTTCCTTTATCATTATTTATGAAAAAAACTATTTCACGTATATTGTGCTGTATTTAGAAACGTTTTCTAAGTAGGCTAAATAAGAAATATTGATGTAATAAGATTACATGAAGCTTCTGAAACATGGTTTTGAAGTTTCTTTCAAAAGAAATAAAAGGTTTTTAAAGAAGTTTTACAAGTAGTCCTTGGATAATGACTGTTTGTTCAGTGACCATTCAAATTTATTACAGTGATAAAAAATGGAATTACAACCAGCCCTTGCGCTTATGACCTTCACGGCATCTCAAAGGTCACATGATCAAAGTTTGGATGCTTGGTGACCAGCCTACATTTACAACCATTGCAGCTTCCTGCAGTCATGTTCTTCATTGTGTGGACAGCCTTCCTTTCAACTTTCCTCACTGGCCTGTCTCTCCACAGACACCATGTCCAAGATGAAGATGCTGCTGTATTCCATCATCACTACCCCACTGACCTCCATCTTTGCATCTCTTCTGGGCTTGCTGATGCCAGCTAGCCCCAAGCCCCACAGCAAGCCCAGCAGAGGGAAGGGAGGATGATGGTCAGCACAAGATAGTGGAATATAACAACAACTTCATCTTGGTCCTGCTGTACAGGATGGCTAAGAAGACAGAGATGGAGGAAGAGACATGGGTGCTGCGAGTTGAAGAAGATGCAACTTGCACAGGGCAGCTAGCTTCTTCTTGCTCAATGATTCTTGAAAGCACCCCTTGCCTTGGAAGAACCAAGACCAATAGAGACGAAGCTGAGAGTAGATTGGATCGTGATGGGAGTTGATGGGATGGAGTTGATGGGAGACACCACGGTCACATGAAGTCCTTGCCGAACATCCACTACCAGGACTGCCATTGTTAAGCAGCATGGTTATGCAATGCTTTGCTTAACCACTTTGTTTAGCAAAAGAAATTCCAGTCCAAATTAGGATTGGACAACCAAACATTACCTATCTTGCTTGTAGCATTAAGTCTGTTGGCAACTATGTTTAATATAGTAATTATAGTTACAAGAGTTAACTATTACAGCAAGATTAAAGAAACATGTTCCATAATTTTGGTAAAAAATTACCAAAAGCAATGGTTGTGTATCATAAAGGTAATGTTAAAATTTAAGACTTTAAACATTCGCTATTTTAATAAGGCCCTTAAGTGTTTGTGATAAATTCAAATATGTTCACAATATGTATTTATCAATTGCAATTATCAGTAAAAAGAAAATAATAAGATGAAGTAATCTAAGATAAAAACCTAAGCTTGAGAAATAAATCAATGAAAATTGAAGGTTAAGCATTTTAATACAGGATTCTTAAAAGTGGTTCACAGAACCAGTATAATCAATAGGAAACTATATTATGTGAGAAATAGATCCAATATACTGAGGGCTTATATTTCAAGCCAGATTTGTATCACATATTGTCTATACCCATGTATTCTCCTGTTTGAATTACAGAAGCAGTTATACAGAATTAGAACTTGGAAATTTTTTGATATGTCACCTATAACATATAAATTTTGTCTCCACATTTACATATAGATACAGCACTGAAGAAAGGAAAGCATCTTCAAAAACAACCACACTAAAGTACTTTTGTAGTTAAATATCAGCTTCAATGGATTTCCTCTTATTCTCATGTTATGTTTTGATAAATAATTGTTCTCAGCAGAGCGGAAGCATCTGAGTCATTCTATCTGTAATTGAAACAAGTATACCACACTATATTATTTGCCACAGTGTACTGTTTTTACATTTTGCCTTATTTTAAGCCAAGTTTATATTGGAAGGCACTAAAAATTATTTTAGTGAATCAAAAATGCAGACTATATAATGTAATAAAATACACTGTGATTCTTGTACCCTGGTGGATTTCTAAATAAAAAGTTTTTTTAACCAAACAATATATTGCACAAAATCTAATGTAATTTACCTTTGCCTTATTTTTAACTCAAAAAAACTTGGTTCACATATATTTGTTCAAATAAATCAACATTTGGGCAATCATTCAGCAATTAGATCTAGAGAAAATGTTTGTTATCTTCACATAGCACTGTTCACTAACAACCTTCCTGTCAAAGTTGATAGAAAATGTGGTTATACTTAGCATGTTATTTTGGTGTGTCTTATCAGCACTGTTTCATATAGTAACACACTCTTCTATTCATCAGAAAAAATAGGCATATACATTTGCAAAAGCACACTACTATGAATGTTTTTGCAAGTATATTAAAGAATGACTGTCCCATTAGGGCTTTATTCCAATATGGAGAGACAGAATAATGTTTATTCCAGTGCATGGCCTGGGTTTGATTAGAATATTATAATAGATTAGATATAATAATAATATAATCTAAGAAAAGTGTAGAAGCAACAACTGTTCATTACATAGTAAACAGGCAGAATCTAGAATACATGCAATCTTAAAGAAGCAAAATATCATTACCATTTAATGAAACTGGCAGAAGCACAGCATAGCTGTAAAATTTCTTAAGAGTTCAGCAGTTCTACAGGTAACCCCAAAGGCTAACTAATTATTTGAAGCAGCAGCTTTTTTAAAAAAAGTTCTTTATGATTCACATGGTGAAGATGAGATCATGACTGCTGAATAGCAATCAAAATCGAAACAAGAAGTTTGAAGCAAAGATAACCATTCTGTAGCTGAGTGCTTCAACTAAGAATTGTTTAACTACTAGACAAACATTAGCTGTAGTTGCATAAACTAAATTTAGCCTTTTATTGTAAATAAATTGGATAATATCCAGCAAAACAGCTGCTATCCTCACCATGTTCCAGTTTTTAAAGACAATGCTATCTGTAAAGGACTTTATATAATAACTGCACTCTGATGCTTTATGGTATATTCGGTTATGACAAGTCATTTTTGAAAAATCGCGAGAAAAATTCACAATCCTTTCTACATTATTTTTCAAGATATGATCAAGTACAGATGCCATAGCTTCAAAATCATGCAGTCTGTTTTCCTCCATCCCTCTCATTTTGTTACCAGCTAGTCAATTGAGCATTCTGGACAACTTAAAAAACTTGAACATATTTTTGTGAATTTTGAGCTGGCTTAGTAAAGAGACTCCTTTAATTCTAAGCTCATTATTCTATTCTAATTCTATTCATATAGCCTAGAGCTGTCATTGATTTTTGTTTTGACTGTTAACTTTTAAAATATCTGTAGCACGTTCCCATATTGGAATTCAAATGTGTCCAGTAGAATACAATTTGTTCAATTTGATACCTATCAACTCATACTAATTCTTAACCTTCATGCCTCAATCTAAATAAACTTTGAGTAGCTGTATCTATTTATAACAATAAGATTCAGCATAATATTTTAAAAACCACATTGTTTTAAGTAAGAATATAAGGGTTATAGTTATGACTACATTTTAGTGGAAAATGCTGCTTGAACTTGGCCTAACCTTAACTGTTTTCACAAGGATAAATTCAGAGTTTGAATTTCATCTATCCAGATAATCACCAGGAGTTGAATTCAAAACAGGGAATCTTTGCTTTTTATATGCTTTCAGGAACTTCACTTTAGATTCTGCAAGTTATTCATTTGATTTTCAGTTACATCAAATTATAATAAAACTTTAATGCACTATACTCATGGACAAAACTAAATCATAAACAATCTGGAGTGTATTAAAATCCATGAGAGTTTTCTGTCATAGATAACTTTAATTGCAAATCTTATAATATGTTATAGAAAGATTACTAGCAATTATTTGTTTCTATGCACATCATTATTTTGGCATGGTTATGGACACAACTATTTTGGAAGCAATACATAACTTGTAACATTACTTTGGACATGTCAACTTTTTAGAAACATTCAAAAAAACTAACAGTGCTTAGTTGTAACTTTTCATTCCAAATATAATACAAAAGTGATAGTACAAATGAAAAACGTCAAGTATCCAGCAAAACAATTTCTAGCAGCATTCCACATTTTGCAGAAAAAGTTCATGATTCATTATTTACCAGACAGATTCCTTAATAATAGTGCATGTCCTAAAGGGACTTGGCAGACCTCACTTCCAAGTCTCTCCAAGATTATCAGTGTACTGTTATGGAAAATAAAGTTATTTTTCCCTAAGAACAACAAAATGTTTAGTCAGGCACCTTCCCAATAAATAATACTCCAAAATGGCTGTAAATCAATTTTGATGGAGGAGGTGGACAATATGCACAAGGGAGGTTGGTGTACCTATACTGCGTTAATAGATTATCATAAGAAAATGAGACGAGGGAAAATAAAATTTCATGAAAAATTGTGGCCAACTCAACTCTTTTTGATAAGAACAATGAGATGGATTTTATTTACTATTCAAAGCATTTTTTCTTGTGCTGGGCCTGCAACTGCATGTCTGTTCTGTGTTTCAAACTCATGTTGTACAACAGAGTTCCAAGATATTTATTTTCATTCCTTAACCAGACCTGAGCTAAGCAAAATGTAATTTCTTTGGTGTAAGGGTGAGCAAATCCCCAACACCTACCTGCAAGAAGCAGAGTGTAGCAAGAAAGTTGTTTATCAGCACCACTTTATGATAACTCAGAGTAACATTTTTCTTTTCTCACTATTCATCTGACAATAGTGCCATGCTTTAGCTAGACAAGAGTTTCATTGGAGTACAAAATCCAGTCTCCCAATCATCTTATTTTCATGTGCTTTCTTACTACATCTCCACTTCCTCCTCCTGTAATGGCATTCTGCTTTTCAAGGTAGTAGGCTCTTGAACAAAGATGACTAAATTAACTGCTTTGCTTTCAACAAGTAAACCTTTTCAATGCTGGTATAATTTCTGATTGCTCTGAGCATCACTTGTCAGATTTTTGTTGTCAAAGCTGGAAGAGAGGATCATATTTTTTGATTTCCTGTAATAGACGTAATTTGTCTTGATTGGCTTCTGCAAGGGCTCTCTGAGCGTCCTGTAACTCTCTCTCCAAAACTGATGCTGCTTTCAGCTACAAAAGACAAAATATTAATTAAATATAAAATATTGGTGTGAATAAATTAATTGGTAATAAAATATTGGTGTGAACTTAGCATGATAAGAGTGTTGAACCTTAATTCAAATTCTATTTAGCCATTAATCACTTTGGGCCACTCATGAACTTTAAGCTTAAGATAACTCAAAAGATTGTTGTGAAGATAACACTTGGTCAATGTAGTACTGTGTACAGTGATTTGTCTTTTAGCTATAACAAGGTATGAATAAATGAAATTCTAATTTTCCAGGAAAACAACCTGAAGACTGAGAAGCCTATTATTTATTGGAACCAGATAAAACAGAATTCATGTTTATTGTCCTACAATAAAGATCATAATTTTTATACCACTGAATGCCTAAGCCTCACAGAGCAAAACATGCTATTAATGCTATTTGAGTTGGGGTTTGTTTTAATGAAGTTACAAATATGCTCATTAACTTAGAAATAGATTTTCCACAAGATGATCTATTTATAGTACTGAGGATTTATAATTTAAACACTCATACAGAGAAGCAATATTACTAAAGATCATCAAACCAGTATATAGCATAACATTTTATCTTTGTTTTTCTTCCTTACTCCAATCATAAGCTCTGTACAGCAGTATCTGAATTAATATCTATTCCCATACCATAGCCTTTGATGAAAATCAATTATTAAATGTCCTGTTTCAACATCCTGTTTCTGATAGCAATCTTTTTAGAAGGTCTTAATAAAGAGGCATTATTTGCTCTTGTTTTTCCAAAAATGAAAGGGGAAGCTGAAACAAAGATTTTCGAAAGCACAATATAGTATTTACACAAAAATAAATACCCTTGGAAAAATAAACATGCACGCAGATATTATTTTTGCTTAACATCTTTCCTTTTGTGTTTGCAAGCTATTTGGTACATAGGACATACCTCTGGTTCATCATTACTTCCTGCTGAAACTATAGAGATTCTCTCTACTGGAATATGCTGTTTTTTAATATTTTCCTGCACTGTTTTCTTGACAGAAGATCCTTCTCCCTGTGCAGCTAGAAGGTAAAGTACAAAATGGTATCTCTGCAGTTAACACAACCATGCTTTTTCTAGACTACCATCTCAACTGTTTTTTAGACTAAGTAACTGAATATAATGGAACAAGGTTACTGAAGCAATACTGAACAGTATTACAATCTCCCTGCACTAGCACCTGTCTCATGTATTTTAGTGCACCAGTTACAACAAAGTAACTGAGAAAGTAACTTGAGAAAGATTACAATAGCTTTTATCAAACTGGTGCTCTATACATATACTGCAATTTAAATGACTGCAACTCCTGAACTTCCCAACAGAAAGACAGAGTGTCAGATTTGGAAATGGTGGGTTAGAGATTTCTAGGAGGTAAAAAATAGTTTATGAGAACTGTAGCCTCTTCAAATCAATGTCGCTGGAATGGAGAGTACTAACCTGTTATAAAGAACATTCCATCATCTTTACAATGAACAACAATGTGGTCCATTGCTAAGATTATAGGCACAGGACCAGGAGAAATATGATACACTCGAGGACTGTCATCCTAAAAAAACCAAAGAAAATTATCCATTTTTATAAAAGCCTTTATAATAACTTATAATAACTTACATTAAGTATAATATTCTTATATTCATATTATTGATGGTTGTTTTCATGTATTTGGTTAAAAACTTTTACCAAGTAATAGAAAAATGAAATAATTAAAGGCTAAGATTTAAAACTGATGCTGCACATACAATAATAGCAGTAGTGGAGAAAATGTGTACCACAGAGTTGAACTGTTGGGGTCTTGCTGTTTGTTGGGCTTGGTTTTCTTCTTTTATAAAAATTAGGAGGAGTCTGGTAGATTTTATGACTAACAAATTTAATTAAAAGGCATAAGCTTTGGTGAGCTGCAGCTGATTTCACCAGATGCTGAGAGGGTGAGGGTTGGGAGAAACGTTGGTTATGCAAATGCAGATTATAAGTACCTTATCAATTAGTAATTATAAAGTTATCCCACCAAACTGCAATATTGTCAGTGTTTTTTTACATCAGAAAGTGGGATTTTCTAGCTTTTAATGTAAACTTGACCTATTTGCCTTGATCAAGAATGCTGAACACCTGTGTAATAGGGCTGCTTAGATGCATTGTGTTAACTTTGATTGTTCCTACTTATTGTGTTGGTTTTTGCTTATCCAAGTATTGTATGCTTAGTGTGTGATAATGGAGGATTTGCTCAGGGCTGTTTGTTTCCTTTTTGGCCTTTGTTTTTTAATAGTTTGCAGATTCAGTTAATCTGTGGATATTAAGCAAGCTAATTCAATATACCTCAACAGCTGTGTCATATTTAATGTTCCTCCTATATGTAATTCATGAAAACTAATACTGTAATACTGTACAATCATAAATGTGTTAATCCCTAATATGCTAAGATTTTGTGTTATTTTTCTACCTGGAAACATTCAAACACTTTTACGTTTCTCCTTCATTGTCCTTTATTACCAGTTTTCTTTTTTTGTTCTCATTTCAAAATTTAGCACAGATTATATCAGAATAACAAAGATTAATGTGCTGATTGGTTTTCGAAAATATTTAGGGCTGATATAACAACTAATTGAGAGCCAATTTGGTCTAGTGGTTAAGACACCAGGCTAGAAAACAGGAGACCGTGAGTTCTAGTTCTGCCTTAGGCATGAAAGCTTGGTGGGTGATCTTGGGCCAGTCATTTCTCTCTTAGCCCACAACATCAGGCTTAGTCAACAAGCCAGTCAGTCAATTCCTGCCACTACCAACGGATCAACACTTGGTTGAACCGAAAAAAGCAGAACTTGCACTTGTGGGAAAATGCTAGGGATAAAAAAAAGAAGATACTTCAACCAATATAATCTCTTTTGGTTGGAGAGCATTTAAATCCATGGAACTTTTTATACAGAGGCAAGGGAAAGACATCTGTAGTCTGTTACGAACCATCTGTTTGCTCAGATCAATTTCAGGCATTCATTTTCCTAATTTACAAAATGAAATTAGAGCTTTTCTAACAGAGGCAAGTGCTTGAGGCTGGAGGCAATTAACTCTACAATAAGCTTAAAAGGCAAAATAACATAAAAGGAAGCAGAAAATGAGATACTAAACCTTGACTGAAAATGGGTTTCAGATTGTCTTTACTGATAAATACCAAAACAGATGCATAATAAGTTCATATAACTTTTTTTTATTAAAACTATTCATACATTTCAAAAAAATCAAATTGCCATCTGTCTATCAAACTGTTCTGAAGTAAGGGATAATGTCAGAAGGTGAAAAATATCCAAGGAACGATCTTGATGGGAGGAATTTGCCTTAATGAAATGTCATTTATCAATCCACCTGAAAGACTACCAGCTCCATTAGGTTTCATCATTTCCTAAATGGTATCCAGCTAGCATTTAAAAACAATATTTAAATTCAAGAGTTATGCCAGAGCTTGTATTTTCCCTTTAATTCTCTAATATTTTTAGATTGTAAGAGACTGACTTTTCTCCATGATGCCTTCTAGTAAAAGAGTAAATGAAACAAAATGAAACTTTCTATCTCTGGTATTCTTTTCTTCTAAACGAAATATTGATAGTTTTCAGTTAACAATGGTAATTGGAATCAGAATTTCCATTAGGTG
>JANHZU010008601.1:230712-244614 GCA_032468055.1 Acrochordus granulatus | reverse complement strand
TGTAGAGCTTTATACAGGATCACCAGCACCTTGAATAGCATTTGAAACTGTTCTGGAAACACTGGCGCTGCAGAGCTGAGGTGTTATATGAGGTTACTGAAGAATAGCCAAAAGTGCCATGCTCCTGTTTTCTGGACCAATTGCAATTTCTGAACACTCTTCAAAGCCCCATGTAAATAATCCAAACAGAAGAGAACATGCTACTGCATGACCTTTTCAATCCACAAATGGGCGCAACTGGCACACAAGGTAAACCAGTGCAAAAGTTCTTCTGTTCTTTAAGCAGGAGACATGATTTGAGGAAGTTTCCCACATTGCATACCATTCCTGCCTGAGGATTCAAAAAATAAACAGTGCTCTGCTGGATTAGACCTCTGGCCTAGCTAGCCCAGCAGTCTGTTCTCAGAGTGGCCAACTAACTGCGCAAGGAAGCCTATTCGTTTCTTAGCAGATAGCCTTCAGAGGCAGTCACACTGCAATCAAGACTAGAAATTATTAACACCTATGGCTTCTATGAACTAATGAAATCTCTTTCCTAAGCCAGCAAAACTGATATATCCTGCACTATATCTCATAGATCTGTTCACAAGAGAGTCTAGGTATGAATGAATTGGAGAGACTTTATCTGACAGATGCCTGAAAGAATTCTCACAATCGTCTGCAAGGGGTGGGGAGTGGAATTTAATATCAGAACCAAACACTTTCATTGTGTAAGATGGCCTGTGAATCCTACAATCCACATCTCTCACCCATGGAAAGGCAGATGAAACACCCTAGTTATCACTCATCTACCAACAATTTAAATAAAAAAATCTAATCAAAATATCTAAATCCACCATGTTCCAGGCACCAAGTCTTCAGTAGCAAAGACAGCAAAACCTTGAATTTAACTGTAAGAAAAATACAATATGACAGATAAAACTGACAAGATGCCTGGTGTTTCATATGGTAAATCTAATGACAGCTGCAGGATGCAAGCTAGTCCTCTTTCAAGACTGCTATAGCATCAGAATCACATCAGAATCAAAATATCAAAATCAGAACTTGTCTGGCTTCCTGCTTCTTCACATCACAGCCTAGAAATCACCTAAAATATAAACCTGACACTTGTCAGCACTTTGAGGTAGGTCAGATTAGGAAGCAGACACTGCAAGCATTCCTGGAACTCTATTATTGTAGAGTATAATAACAGAATCTTGAAAGCCTTCCAGAGTTTCCCTCTGCCTCCTCTTATACCATTTGGAAGCAAACTGGTGTTGTTTTGAAATCTTTCCCAGGCTCCCTTTTTTCCGAGGTCTGAGATTTTGTTTGTTGTCTCTTTATTTGCTAAAGATGTTTCTGCAAACCCTTTCCAACTTAATCTGTTTTCCTCTATACCATCTTCATTGCCATCACAATCCAAGTAAAGAGAATTTGCTGCTACTGCCGCTGTTTCACTGAATGATTTATAGCACTGGTGGTGATGTTAGAGAAAAGCCTAGTGCCACCAAATAGCTAATTGGCAGTGAAGCTAAAAGCCTTTATTAACTGTGGGCTTCACTATCATTCGAAATATCCCAACGACCACTTCAGATAACTCCACTGCTGAAGAACTCTAAACCTAGGCAGCCCCTGTCTTTTTCCAGGCCACCAGAGTTCTGCCTCTCTGATTCCTTTGCAGACCTCCTCCGAAGTGTTGTGCATCACTGGAGCTCAGAACTCCAGTTTTCTGTTGAAATTCCAATTTCTCATTCCCAGCACAAGTGAAGGTTCACAACCCAACATCCAATCTCTAACCTCCACAAATTTCTACAAACCCCCAAAGTCCTTCACACTGGATCTTGGTGCCATTAAAAAAAGCAGCATGTTGGTTCAACAAGAATCAACAAAATAATAATTAACAAATAATTGTTTAAACAACCTGACTTGTCTTTCTCAGCAGAAGATCATCATATTTAGCTGTCAAGCCTATAAGGCAGTGCTTAGAATGAGATTATAATCAAAATCACATAGAATTTATGTGCAGAATTTAAGTAATTGCAGTGATGACAGAAATTTGATTCCAATATCTGAAACCTAATATTCAAATGTACTGTACATTTTATAGCTATCTTGAGTGTCCCACTCTAACTAAGAATTGAATAATTTGGTAGCATATATGGATTTTGAAATTCTGAAACAACATAATAAGACTTGTTGAGAAACCTAATTGATCCCATATAATTGATTTTCCATTTCCTAATATGAATTTTTACATGTATTTGTACTATTCTATATGTTAAACATGTTACATTGAGCTGGCAAACAATAAGGGGTTTTTTTCAAAGCAGTAAATAATTTCTCATGCAGCATCTGTATGGCTCCCTACTAACAAGACTCCTAGGCATTGGACTAGGCCATTTCTGCCAATAAAATGAGCACAGTTACACTAAAGTTGCTCTTCTAGGTTCTTCAGCTATATGAGTTCATAAAAGGTTTTTATTGTTGTGATCCTCAGGTTGATGATAGCACCTATGATTATTTTAGTTTGGGATTCCTCGTCTACAGCAAAGTTCTATCATGCTATTTTATATGCTCAGAATTAGAGGCAGATGCATAACATTTAAATATTTAAATTGGATGTTTCTCAAAGTATTCTTTTCCACCCAATCAACTTACAGTTCTGGATAAAATCACCTAAACATATCATCAATGTTCTATCAGCCATCCTGGACAATGACACTTTGCTCTCACATGTTTGAATGATAGTCCATCTTTGCTTCCAGACAGTGCTTAATCTAAAACAAGTTTTTAGTCACTAAAAACCACTTCAGGAATTAATCCTAAATACTCTCACATATTTGAATGATAATCCATCTTTGTTTCCAGACAGTTGCTTAATCTAAAACAGGTTTTTAGTCACTACAAACCACTTCAGGAATTAATCCTAAATACTCTCACATATTTGAATGAAAGTCCATCTTTGCTTCCAGACAATTGCTTAATTTAAAACAGGCTTTTAGTCACTATAAATCACTTTAGGAATTAATCCCAGGTAATCAAATGCTGTACTGGACTAATAGACTGATTCCTATATAAGTATTTTACCATAATATATGTAATATTTTACTATTAGATATATAATAAAGCTTAATTTTTATTAATGCTTAAATACTTGATTTTTTAATCCATTTCCCGTGTGGGTATCTCAAAATTTATATTCTACATTTGTATCAATATTTCTCTTAGCTTAAAAAATTATTATAACATTACGGAAAAATACAATGTTGTACAATGTCAGGTCAGCATATGGGAAGGGGAGAATGAGTTTCTTGACTTCCCTCTTAATGCTACAGTGGCACTAATCCTTATAAAGTAGTAGCACCATAACTTGTATTCTTGAAATGGAGCATGGAAAAGAGAAATCTCTCTAAAGACAACTATTTTTCAGTGTCTTCTTTATTGGACTGATTCCAATTGGAATTAAAGAAGAAATAAATCTGATTAGACAAGCAGCAAGTAGCAACTGTCCGGCACATGCTACAAAGAGAAAGTGTTTTGGTTGGGGGGTTTTGATGTGGGGGGAGCTTTATACTAAGAATAATCTCAGACAGAACTCTACTGACCTCTTTTGACTGCTTGGGAGATAATTTGGGCTATCCCAAGTTAAACAAAGCTATATGAGAAAAGCTCTGCTTCCATTACTGCAACAACTCAACTGATTACAATACTGTAAATCCTGTTTGACATTTTCTATTGCTGTTGAACTTACCTAATTAGGCATGAACTGTTCAGTTTGCTTAAAGTTGGATTTCTGTTTTGTGATCATATTCCACATATCAAGATCCAACCAACTGGTTTTGACTTTTAAGATCAGATGTGCAGAAAATGCATTCCCTCATAGCAAAACATTATCTCATAGGGATATTTTATGGATAAAATAAGAAAAAACAGACCATCCTTCTCTGAGCTTCTTGGAGTAAGGAAATGCCAAAACTGTGACTAGTAATAACACTAATACATAGAATAATATTAATATATGAAGAATTAAATAGTTATGATTCTCCTTTAGAAATGAGTATGTGATTAATATTATTAATAGGGTGCAATGGTCTAATGGTTAAGATGCTGGGCTTGTTGGCTGGCAGGTTGGCAGCCTGAGTTTAAGACCCAAGTGTCACATAATGGGGTGGGCTCCCGTAATTTCCCCCAGCTCCTGCCAACCTAGCAATTCAAAGGCATGTAAAAAATGCAAATAAATAAATAGGTACCACCTTTGGTGGGAAAGGTAACAGCATTCCGTGTGTCTTGGCGTATAGTCATGCCAGCCACATGACCAAAGAAGCATGTTTGGACAAACACTGGCTCCCTCAGTCCCTCAGCTGTGAATCAGCGATGAGCACCACCCTTGGAGTCAACCACAACTGGCAGAGAAAACCTTTACCTTTATGTGATTAATGAAACAAAATCATATGTATATGTCTAGAATCTCTACCATGAATTTATAAACAACAGTTTTAAGAGATATTTACCTCATAATAAAATGTAATTTGGTTCAAAAATCAAACGCAAGAAACATATAAACTTGTAGAAGCAGATTCATATTAAATAATAAAATTATCTTGAGTGTGTATGATTTCATTATTTACAGAATTTAAACTACTGACTTCACATAGACTCTCATTCATAAAAGTTGCAGAAAAAATATAAAAATGTAATACATTTACACATATCCCGCCTTAAAAGAAACATGCATCCCATTCCTTGTCAGGAATCTCTCATCATGGAAATACATCTATAACTGGAGATTCCAAACTATTCCCATGGGTACCATGCACTGCCATCATTTGCTTCTGGATTTTTTCCTTCAAACCCTGGGAATACCAAATGTTGAGTCACCTTAATTTTATTATTGAAGAAACTGAAATACAGATATATTTATTATGTATCACAGTCACTAGGATATCACTGACATTTAGACTAAGTCCAGATTCTTAAACAACTTTTAAAAAACAGAAACAATCTCCATTAGAGAGAAAAACAGTATTATAGGAGATTTTCTGGGAACATCTCAAATGCTATTTTATCTCTCACAAAAATATGCTCTGTGACATAACTTTAAACATGCACTATG
Organism: Acrochordus granulatus; assembly: GCA_032468055.1. Taxonomy (NCBI): domain Eukaryota; kingdom Metazoa; phylum Chordata; class Lepidosauria; order Squamata; family Acrochordidae; genus Acrochordus; species Acrochordus granulatus. The sequence continues at coordinate 239,522 of JANHZU010008601.1, read as the reverse complement.
CTTGTTGAGGAAGCTAAAGCAAATGTTCAGTTTTGATTCTTTGTTTCTGAGGTTGGTTCCTCAACTGAAGGAAATGTTTTTTAGCGTAGCATGCTATTATTATTATTATGTGGTTTGTTACTCAGTCAGCCAGATGTTTAGATTGGATTTGGCATTATTGTCCATCTATTAAGTCCTTCCCAAGGACCTGGAATTGGCAGCTGTTATTCTTTGATGGTGGTACATATATCGTCACAGGATATAAGCTGTTCTGAGTAATGCTGCCTTTTGCAATTGACTGATGGTGAAATTTGTCAATGCCATTGATTTACACATGATGCTCCAGGTGTTTTGGGAATAAATCCAAGACACCTATTACTATGGTATTATCTTTGCTTTCTTGTATTGTTGTTTGCAGGTCACTGTACAGTATTTTTTATTTTCTCCAGTTCTTTCTCTTCTATTCTGCTGTCTCCAGGTTCTGCCATATCCACTATCCAGACTTTTTTGTTTTTCTTATTGACATTTGTTAAGTCTGGAGTGTTACGTGGCAAGTGCCTGTCTGTTTTCTATTACTTTCTCTATTTTATGGTCTTGCTTGCAGGCAAATGATATTTCTTGCAGATCTTCCAGTGCAGCATTGCTGCTACTTTATCATAACATTGTTTGTTGTCACTCTGTGCAATTTTCTTGCAGCAGCTAACTAGGTGGTCAAATGTTTCTTCAGCTTCTTTGCAAAGACAGTATTTGCTGTCTGTTGTTGTCTTCTCAATTCTAGCCTTGCATGCATTTGTTCTTAATGCTTGGTCTTGTGTGGCCAGAATTCGTCCTTCTGTCTCTTTCTTCAATTTTCCTGCTCTTAGCCATTGCTAAAGTCTTCTTATCTGCTTTGCCTTCTCTTTTTTTAATGTACTGGACGTGTAATGCTTTTCCTTACCATGCCTCTTTTCTATTCTTTATTTGGTCTTCCTTTATTTTATCCTGCCTTTTGGGCATCAGCGCTAGCTCTGAAATCTACAACCCCTTTGAGGTTTTCAGAATGAAGAAAGATCAAAGATCATCATTATTTATTTTGAATTGAAAGTATTCTGTCACTTCAGTGGTTACTTTCAGCTGCCACAGTTATTTTAGGCAACTACAGTCTTAATGTGCTGATGCAATTTCCCCAGCTACTTCAAAAGAGAAAAAACAGAAATAAGAAAAAGGGCCCTGTTCTCTTTTTATCTTATCTGAAAGATTCTTCAAGGATAAATCTTCCTCTTATTCTATATAAATAGTATATTGTTATGCCTTTCTATTTCTAAAGATATAATCCTTAAAAAAAACAGAGACTGCTAGCTGATTGTTCAAGATAGGTAAATCTTGTTGTCCCTCTTGAGAAGAGTATAGATTCAAATGGTTTTCTGTCTCAGATCTACCAGCCTAGATAAGCATGATGTAATCTAAATTTAATCAAGAAAATAACAAAAGAATTGGGATTTGGCGCTGAAAAAGAGAGCCTTGGAGTTTGAAACAGATTAAGAGAAAGGGAAATAGTGTAGAAATCTAAAGGGATCTTGAAATGATGCTGAGATACCTCTCAGAGGATCTGATACAGTTCAGTTAATTTGGAACTAGTAGGAATGCTATACTAGCCAGTCTCAATGTAAAAATTTGTAAATAACATCCAAATATTATATATCACACCAGAGATCTCTCTATTCAAACCAAACTGAGCATTGGTAAAGCACTGTTTCTGAATCACTAAGACAAATGGCTGCTGTATGCTGTAATAGCATATATACCTGTTTTGTTTTGTTTTTTTGTAACTCCCATAGAGGTTACTTTCTGCTAAAGCTCTGGGGCTTTGAAAACACTGTGCTTGTCAAAATCTCCCTGAGAATCTACCTAACTCTAGGCCCAGGATCTTTAACAGCATGTTCTACAATAGGCTAAAACCAAAGCAGTGTTTCAAACTACCACAAATGTGGTAAAATATTAGAGACAGTTTGAAGCTTCATAAATTCTTTCTTGGCTTCATGGTGAGCAAAAAATATAGAGGACAGGTATTTAAAAAAGAGAAAATGGCAGGTATAACTGCACTATCGAAGCCAGACCTTCTTTTTTACATGTGTGACCACTATCTTGACCTTTTTGGCCACCCAGATAGACATCTCTGAGAGGTAGTAGAGAGCAATGAGATACTGAAAAATTAAGCTCCAAATGCCAGTTGAATAGGCAGATTTCAAAAAAGGCAGAGGTCATATAGATGCAACACAGATAATGAGGAGAACAAGAGAATGTACTGTTGGTAGAAGTTCTACCTTTGCTTTATTGACTGCAGGAAGACTTTTGACAGTGAAAGTTGTGCCAGAATCCTTGATTATTCTTCTGAAGAATTTTTATACAGTATTAGCTGTATAAACTGAGTTGGTTGAAACAGAAAGGTTCAGAATAAAAAAGGAAACGAGACAAGGATGCATTCCTGTGTTAAACTTACATTCATTGTAAATCTAAAAATGATAATATAAAAATGGGAAGATTGGATAACAACAACTGGAATCAAGTCAGAGGCTGAAACAGTAACATTTTGGAATATGTAGATGATATCAAATTTGTTAGCTGAAAGCAAAAAGAACTTAGAAGAGTTCATTAAAAAATAAAAATGAATTGTATAAAAGCCAGGTAAATAGTGAAAACACAGATATAATACCAACCAATATGCTGAGTGAACTCAGCACTAGTCTGAAGAAATAAAAGTAGTTGTCTGCACTCTGGGGCTGAAAAATAAAGAGGGAAAAAGTACTGAAGAATCCTTCTAAAAATAGTAATGACAAACTTAGAGATGATCATTAAGGGTAAACATCAGAACAATTAAAGTAGTGTTTTTCCAACAGTAATATCCATTGAGAAAGAGCAAGAAAAAGTAGGGGATGTTTTTCCAACAGTAAAGTCCATTGAGAAAGAGCAAGAAAAAGTAGGGGATGATTTCCAACTGTACTAGTGACTGTGTACAGAACCAATCAGTCCAACCTGGACCTGATAAAGACTATCTGTTTCCTTGAGCTCATCAACAGGAGTATGTCATGCAAACCAGTAACGGGTTAGAAAAACTAGCATACTTGATAAATTTGAGGAACAAAAGTCTTCTGAGAAGGCAGATGGAGAAAACAAACAGAACAATGGAATATTCTTGAGAGAACCACAGAGTATCACTAGGGACAAGTAGATATCATAAGCAGTTGTCCATGTAAGTCAGGATTGGGTTTGACTCAAATTTAAAGGAAGCAAATAGGAAAAATACCCCATTAACAGCATTGAAACAGAAGTGGAAAAATCTTGATTGCATAGTACTGGTATCCAAGAACAGTGACATTTCCTTATTTCAATACCAAAGACTAGATGCTGGCTCTGAAAATGTTGCAATTTCTACAGCACTTACTTATTACTGTCCATAATAGAATTTTCCCCCCTCTACCAAAAAATCATACAACAGGAATGGCTGCTTCACATATTAAAAGTGAGCATTTAAACATGCAACATTAATATGGAGGTGCGGTGGCGCAGCGGCTTAATGATGCCAGTTGTGTTGATCAGAGATGGCCAGCACTCTGGTGGTTTGAGCCGCAGCACCGCATGACGGGGTGAGCTCCCATCACTTACCTCCAGCTCCTGCCCACCCAGCAGTTTAAAAACATGTAAAAATGCAAGTAGATGAATGGGTACCTCCTTCAGGGGGGAAGCCAGCCGGCAGTGACAAGAGCAGCGAGAGCTGGACATGCCTGTCTCAGGGTGGAGCAGGAACTGTGGAGGATGCCCCAGATGTGAACAATGCTGGCCAGCCAAGGGGGGCGGGGTTTGAAATAATGTATAAATATAATGCTTGTAAGCTTCCAAGAGTCTCCAGAGATTGGCAGAATAGAAATGAAAAAATAAATGAATAAATAAACTATCAGCATAGAAGCTAATATTTACGACCATTACATGGTACATACACCAAGATACCAGAACCAATATTATATATAATATTGTTCAATATAACCATACAGGTTTCCCTTGCTTTATGTAAATTCATTATTGTGCAATTTACGAATTTTATCTAACAATTTGCTTCATATGAAAAAGTTTGCTATTGTAGTATCTGATTTGTGCCAGCATAGTAAATTTCCATTAAAAGTCTGGAAACATACCAAGTTTCTTCTTGCCAAAACCCCTTTCTGCCCTCAATCATATCTTTACCATCATTTGTGTGATTATTCCAATTTTGCATCTTTCTCCAACTTACTTTCATACTTATAATACAGATACTCCTCAAATTACAACTGTAATGGAGCCTGCCCATTACGGTTGCAAGTCATGACAGTCTTGAAAGCGAGGCACCCACATGATTGCCTTGCTTAACAATGCCAATTCCTGCTCTCCCCAATGTGGTTGAGCAATCGTGCGGGTCATTAAGCAGAGCATAGGATGCCTCAAGTATGGGAAAGGCCCTGGGAGACCTAGCACAGGTCCAGGTTCACACTGCAGCACCTCCCCAGCTCACAAGTGGCTTGCCCTAGGTCTCTCCCATCCTCTGAGGCACCCTGTGCTTTATTTTCCACCCCACTGGGGTCTCTGCAGATCTTGGACCTGCATTTCCACCTTGCTGGGTCCCACCCTCTCCTCCCCACCTCCATTACAGTTCAGTCACATAACTTTTCCATAGATCCAATCAAGAAGCAACTGTTCCCTTCTACACAGAAGCCATATGGTGCCATCCCAGAAGAAAGTGCATTTTGGAACTGCCCGCAATGAATTGTGACTGCTCCCAAAATGGTGCCTGCTTCCAAGAAGCCATCATGCAGCTTCCATGTAGGAAGGCATGGTAGAATAGATGCTTCCCAAAGGAGATCTATGGGAAAGGGAAATGACTGAGGCATGATAGGGGGGTCAAGAAGAGAGTATGGGATTCAGATGGGAAGCAGCCAAGGACTGCAGGGACCCAGCTGGGAAGGATGAAGTGGGAAGATAGCCGTGGGCCATTGCAGCATCCCGCAATCAATTGAAAGGGCAGGTGAATTGCCAAGCACCCAAATTTTGTTCATGTGACCGCAGGGGTGCTGCAATAGCCATAATTTCAGCCAGAATCATTGTAATTTCAAATGATTGTAAGTCAAGGACTACCTGTAGCTACTATCATTACTGTGAGGCAAAAAAGCCACAAACATTTTGTCCAAACCCCTATATAAAAGAAAAAGAAACTCTCTAACACAAGAAACAAAACTGAACATGCTACATCATACCAAAGCTGTCAAGGAATCCGCAACCCTAGTATGAGCTTTTCACCTTGGTAAATCTACTGTGCACACATACTGTGCATGGTGGCGCAAGTGGTTAAGAGCTCAGCTTGCCGGCTGGAATGTTGGCAGCCTAAGTTCAAGACCTGGTGTTGCCGTGCAGCAGGGTGAGCTCCTGCTGCTTCGCCTCAGCTCCTGCCCACCCAGCAGTTTGAAAGCATGCAAATGTGAGTAGATGAATGGATACCCCTTCCAGGAGAAGCCGACAGGCAGCAAGGGAGCAGGAAGTCGACGCTAGACCTGCCTGAGCTCAAAGGCAGAGCAGAAGCCACAGAGGAAGGCCCTGGAATGTGACCATCGCTGGTCAGCTCAGGGGGGTGGGTTTAATGTTAAAAAATGTTTAAAATATTAAAATAAATGTTAAAATGTTAAAAAATGTTGATTGTGAGCTGCCAAGAGTCCATTAGGAGATTGGAGGCATATAAATATGATAAATAAATAAAAAATACTAGTTACATTTATAGTGCCAAAATATATTCCACCTCTTTGTCTGCTATGATGTTAATGCACATTAAAAATCCAAATGCAGAAAACATGGAGAAAACATTTTCATTGTACAAAGAACATGAGGCAAGAAAGAAAAGATATTTTAGAACCATAGTGCTTAAGAATATGGCTCTAAAAATTTATGTCTACATTTGTCAAGGCATTTTGATTACAAAATTCGATACCATATTTTACAAGCCGCTTTTTTCTATTGATTGTTTTTCATTTGATGTGAATTTGTCTTGCATGATGTTTTTGGGGAACACAACCTTAGCAAAGCTCTATATACAGTACTATTATCTCGAAGATACTCTAAGTAGTTGAGCATTTTAACGAAAGATTTTGAGATCCACAATTTATAAGCAATCAAGAAACTTGCAAAGAGCTCAATAAGAATTTCACATTCACATATTATTTCCTATACATCACATGCAGTTTAATTAAAGGTAATCCTCATTTAACAACCTTAACTGGGAATGGAATTTCTGTTGCTAAGTGTTGTAGCTGTTAGGCAAATCATCATGTGATCACATTGTTCAGCACCAGCAGTTTGGAATAGTCCCAGCTGCAGTTATTAGGATAGGACTGTGCCATTATTAGGCAAGGATCTCCTGCTTTTCCTGTCCTGCCATGCTCCCATCTGTTTCAACTCCTCCAACTCACCTATCTCCTTTGACCTCTGCCTTTTGGTCCTCCTACCATCCTGGTTTCATCATCCCTGCTGCTTGGGCTCTGCTGCTCCTGTCACCATACTGTTCCACACTCCACCCTGTGCCCCTGCTTCCCTTCCACCCTGTGCTCCATCCTGAGCCCCTAGTGCCCTTCGCTCCCCCTACCCCACAATCCTACGATCCACCCTATGCTTCTGCTGTCCTGCACTCTGTATCAGTAGTGGAAGGAAGAAGTTGTTAGAGGTCAGCTATGGGCAGTAGGGACAGCAGAGCACAGGGCAGTAGGGCTGGCACACAGGGTAGAGCATAGGGTGGTGAAGGCAAAAGGGAAAGTGGAGTGCAGGTTGACCAGAAGGGCAGCAATGGGAAGAAGATAGGAGAGGGAGAGTTGAAACTGTAAATGCAGTTGTAAATGCAGGCTGATGCCCAATTTTGATCATATGACTGCAGGGGCATTGCAACGGCTTCAAGGACCAGACATAAATACATTTTATTCAGTGCCATCATAACTTCAGTCACTGAATGAATAAACAGACACTTACTATATTTTGAAAGTAATATTTTTAAGTGCTGTTATTTTCAAAAATTTTTAATGTATTGGACAACTCAGATCTAGAATCTCAAAAAGATAAAAGTTTCTCTCCTGTTCACTTTTTCCATGTCATGTATAATTTTTAAAAATATAAAAGTTGGAAGAAGTAAAGATGAAGACTAAAATAAAAATTCAGAAAACAGTTGAAAAAAAATGTTGAGTTCTACACTCCTAATTATGATATCCTGTTAATTCAGAAAAAGTTTTCTTAAATCTGTCTGAAAAAATTGTCCTTTCTTCTACAAACCTTAATTATCCTAAATTTACTTGTTCTATATTTCCTGATAATTACAGTATATAATTGGTGTAACTCATCCAGAGAATATTTCTATTCGGAGCATATCTGGGATAACTATGTAATAACTGCCTGCGATCAGCCAATCCATTCTTTACTGTCTTCATTATTATCCATAATGATGATTCCCAAACTTTCCTTTCCTCTTTGCCTTTAAGTAGATTTTAAGGGCACTATCATACTACATTCACAAAAATGTTAAAAGACACTATACAGCTTCCACTACAACTAAACACATAACTCTCCTTTATCTCCCAAATACATTTGCAAGTCTGTTATTTTAATATGACTGATAAATTTTCCTCAATTCTACAGCAAAATGAGCAGATGGAAAAACAAGAATATTTACATAGGATTACTATCCTTGTGTTTTCATACAGTTTATTGAACAAAAGCACTACATGCATCATTGAATGGCATAGACAGATGAGATATTTTCATTAATGTCCTTATATAGTCTTCCTATTTTCAACCCACTCCCTCCCTCCAAATACATTATTTATTAATATTTGCCAATTATTTTTTCAGAAAATATATTAGCCAATAACAAATGTGTTAATAATGTTTCCCTACAACTTGGTTCTTTTTTTTTCCTGGGGAAACCAGGCATCTCTTTTAAAGGAACATTATACAGTATTTACCTAGTACTTGAACTTTACTATTTTGTTACTAAGAAAATATTTTGCCAGCTATATAAATACGTTTATTATGGAGAATATTGCTGGACTTTCCTATAATTATTTATTGGCTCTTTTTATCTTCAAAAAGTTATCTTTATTAAAATTGCACATCTCGAGTAACTATCTATGCAAGCAAGGTTATCTCTTCATAGAATCTCTGCATTATTGTATTTAATATTAAAGTCCTTTGGTATTTAAGGATAATCACACCACCCTTTACAGCATTAGGATCACTCTTCTAATATGTGAGTCAATATGATTAATGTTAGATTAATATTAGAGATGAACAGGTTCAAAAATGCCATACATTATGAAAATCATTCAGCCCGTCACTTTCTCTCCACTTAATCTACTTAAGTATTGTTGGATTGTTGGATGTAAACTACTAAGAGCCATGGCAAATACAGTTTAAATCAAATAATCAATGGAATGAGATGATTGTCTTTGAAGAAATGCATGATGAACAGACATTAAAAACAAGAATAATGCAAATGAAGGAAGTTTGTCTGTTAACATTCTCAATTGTTGCTATTTTGTTTTCAAAGTCAGTGACCTGAAATAAGCCACTGTAACTAAAGCTTTACCTTCAGCATACTTTAATTTGCACCAGAATCCCAGGCTATATTGCCATATGGAAGAAAAGAGAAAAACAGAAGAATGACTGTGCCAAGTTCCTCATCTTCCATAGTATGCAGACTGGACATCATGCTATGGAGGATTTGAGGAAATTACTCTGTTTTCCTTCTCTGTCTCTGGTTTTGTTTTCCATAAACAAAATCCTCTGGGGACTTT
>JANHZU010008601.1:174183-188075 GCA_032468055.1 Acrochordus granulatus | reverse complement strand
GTGTGTTAATCATTGTTACTTGTTTCAGATGTTAGGGACAATCATTTCTACATCAAATTCTGGTGAAAATGATTTTTAGTGAATATTTTTGGGGGTGTGGAACGGATCATCCAACTTTCCATAGTTTCCTAAAGGAAACCTCGTTTCACCTTAAGAGCATTTCGCGCTAAGAGCATTGTTCCAGAACGGATCAGTCTCGTCTTGTGCGGTTCCACTGTATGTTGTTATTCTTAAATGATATACAAAGTTAACTTCATAGTAGGTATTCTAAATTCTGGATTTGTTAATAATGGATAATACATATGCAGACATATAGTATTTTTAAAATTATTCAGAAGTACAATATTTATTAAAAATCTGCATTTGTATAAAGTTTCCAGGATGATAGTTACAATGCAGAATAAATGTAACAGAATTCAGAATTAATGCTTCTGTCTCATTTTTTTCTGAGAATTATTTAAAATATATCCACAGAGAATCAGATTCTCATGTAATATTTTACATTAATTATCTTAATTATCATAGAAAAGTGCTGTTCAGATACATATGCCTTTTATTTTGTGGTATTGTGATTTAGTTAGAAATGAAATGAGCAACTCAGAACTTACATCTCTTTCTATATGGGTAATTTAAACATAATTTCAGCACTTTATTCCTTCAGGGTCAATTCTCCTTGGTGTTGATCAGGGAGCAGAGGACTTATCCTTAGCACCTATTGTGTGAGGTGCCACAGGGTTTAGTGCTTTCTTCTCTCTTTAATATCTACATGAGGCCACTGGATGATTATCTGCTGCCATGAGGTGAGGTATCATCAATATGCTGATGATATTCAGTTATATATCTCCACTCCTGGCAGTTTAAGTAATACCATGAATGTCTTATCCTAGTTTCTGCAAGCTGTCTGGATGGGAAACAAAAGGCTTCATCTGAACCCTGAAAAGATTGAATGGCTTTGGGTTGTGGAGCCCAGTGGCTCCCAAATTTTGCCATTTTTGGTACTGGAAGGGGGTTGCACTATCCCAGACAAATTCAGGACTCCTGTTCAAGGAGCAAATGCAGTTATGACTAGTAAGACCTTTGTACAGCTATGTTTTGTGTGCCAGTTATGCCCATTCCTGGATTGGCAGGCCATATTTAAAGTCACTCATACCTGGTTAACTTCAGAATGGACTACTGCAATGTGCTATGGGATTGCCCTTGAAGACTATCTGTAAGTTTCAGCTGGTACAAAAAACAGTGGCATGGGCAGTTATGTGTGCCCCCAGAGAAGTGCATATTCCTAGCTCTTCTGTGAGCTGCACTGGCTGCCAGTATGCTTCCGTGTTCAATTCAAGGCTCTGGTTTTAACTTCTAAATCCCTTCAAGGCATGGGACCAAGTTACTTGAGGAATCTCCTCTCTCTGGTTACATCAGCCTATTCCACTAGCAACCATTACTGTATTTAAAGCTGAAATAATAAACCTTACTCTCTCTGGTTCATAGCCCTGAATTTGTAAGAGCTCATCTATGTGCATTAATTCAGTCCACCACCATCATCACCCTGCCCCTTAAATATTTTCCTCCAGATTGAGCAAGGCTATGTCTAGCTAGAAGCCTGAATGAACTCTGCTAATTGAAACATTGGCTGGATCAGGTGTTAAAAAGCAAATCCTTCGTCCAGCTCAGTCTGACTAATAAGTTAACCTCCTCTTGAAAGAAAGAAATAGCTCCCCAAATAGATTTGGGACTGTACTCTCAGTATATACTTTATTCATGCTGGATTTAGAAAACAACATAGCCAATGTCAGATCAGATAAGAAAATGAAATAAGATATGAAACAAAGTTCCATTGGTCTTTATCAGCACACATACCATTCTTAAATATCTTTACTTTCTCAGACCTAGAGATAGGGGCATTGACTATGGCAAAATTTGATGCTTTAACTTTGAAGGTAAGCCCCAGTCAGAATTGTGTTTTAACTGAGCAGTCAAATACATTTCCATGAAAATTGCAAAATTTTGTGTCAGCGCTTACAGTTGGAAGATGCTGGTTCTAACAAAATCAGTTCAAAAACCCTACATTGATTTAACACACCCTCATTTACTATTACTATCATACTATTTATTTTTCTCTGTTTCTTATATCCATTTTTTAAACTACAGATGGTCCTCGACTTACAACTACAGTTGGGACCAGAATTTTGATCATAAATGATGGTTGTAAATTGAGGCATCTCTTGACCAGACCTGACTTTATGACCATTTTTACAACAATAGTTAAGCAAATTATATAGTTGTATGTATGGATTCATTCTCCCAAATGGGCATTTTTTTTCTGGGAAATTGTTAAAAATTGGCAAATGCAGTTATGTGACCACTATGGGGAGGGGTGGTACAACATTTTACAATAGCCAGAATGCTTTATAGGCCATAATGCACCTTTTCTGAGGCTGTCACAACTCCAGTGGTTGTTAAACAGCTGGTCATCAGTCAAGGATTACCTATACTGATATTTTCTCCAGATTGTATAAATTTTGTTCTTTTGATCTTTACATGTAAACTTAATAAAAATGGCTTGTAGGAAAGCAGGTTCTGGTAGTCTAGATAGACAGTATGTTCCCTTTCACTAAAAATGTTTAAGAGAAGGTTGGCCGGACAGCCATTTGACAGATGGATTTTTTAAACTGGATTTCTGCCCTGAGCAAAGGATGGGCTGAATGGCCCAAACAAGCCTTTTGTATTTGTATTGTCAATGTGCAGATTGTTCAGGCAGGATTGAATGCTTCATGCACAGATCAAAGTAGGGTTGCAGTTCTTAATCATTAAAATCAGCAACAAATTTAGTCATCAATTAGCAGGATCAAGAGATAGGTAGGTGGATTTGTGGGCTTCCCGTTGCCGCCTCTCCCCTGTGCGATTCCAGCAGCAGAAAGAAAAGGGAAGGGGCAGGTAGAGGAAGAGAGAGCGATACCTGTCTCCTATGTGAAGGGGAGGGGCGGGAGCTCTTGCTGGTGCTATTGCTGGGTTGCTGAGGCTGAGTGACAGTGCGGGGCCTTGGACATGGACCAGGAACAAGCAGGGAAGGGAAGCCACAAAGGCAGCGGGGTCAGGCTGGTGTTTCTTCAGGAGCACAGCCCGCTGCTAGGTAAAGAAAGGCAGGAAGAAATGGGACAGCCAGCTCTTACCAAGACAAAAGAGCAAAGCCCATTGCCTGTCTCCATTCTGCCACCTCTTACTCCTGTCTATCTGCACCCCATACTGGGTCAGAGCCCAGAGAAACAGGTTAGCAGGTAGACAGGCAGAAAGGAGGGCAGGTGCCAAGGGATGGAGGGAGGGGGGAAGGAAAAGCCACCATAAATTTGCTCCAGCTCAGCAGCATTCCGTGCACTGCAGCAGCATGTAGTTGTACTGGCTATGTACATAGTGACTATGCATTGTCATGTGCATGTGTCCTTCAGGGGTGGTTGTAGTGAATGAAGATAAAATATCCCAGGAACCCATACCAGAGGGGGGGGGCGTGTTAAGTCAACCACTGGGAAAGGAAAAAATTATTTTATTTATCTTAGCTTTCGAACCTGTACCCAAGTTCATCCTCAGAGGTACACAACTCACAAGTGAAAACACACACAGAAATGATTTGGTTGTTATACTAACTGAAATCTGCACACCTGCTTACACTTGGCTAGAGCAGTTTGCCATCATTTGCATTGAAAAAAAAGGCAAGCAGCCATGCGCTGTCAAAAATAAGACCCCATTTGCGTGTGCAAGCTCACAGAACAACAATTAGTAAAATATTCTAATATTTTATGCTAGAATAAAATATTCTAATATTTGTGCTGCCCTTCCCTCTCTCCTGTCCTCCCCTCTCCATCCTTCCTCTCCCCTTTCCCTTTTCTTGCAAAGCAGTGTATGTTTGCATTCTGCACTAGCAAAAGCTGAGTGGAATAAAAGGCTAGTATTTCTCTTCCCCCCCTTCTCTCTTATATCTGTTTTCCCTTTTTGTCTCTCTTCCCCTTCACACCTCTCTGTACCATCCCCCAGAAGACCTATGTATATACAAAAAAGGATATTTTTTGTATATACACAGTGGAACCTTAGATTGCAAGTAATGCGGTTCACGGGTGTTCCGCAAGATGAGCAAAAATTTTAAGTAAAATTTAATTTGGTTTTGCAAGACGAGCATCACACAATGAGCTCGCACAGGAAATCTTACAACTGAGCCGATGGTTCTTTTCTCTCGCTGCATAAAAAGCGTAAATTAAGTGAAACCATGAGTGTTGGTGAAAGTCGTTCAAGAGAAATAACTCCTGAGATTCAAATTCCAGATTCTCCTTCCAAGCAATAACCCTCCTCCTCTCCTCCCTCTTGTCTCCCTCATGCCAGCCAGGACTCTTTTCAAAGTGTAGAAAGATTCACCCTCTGACTTCCCTGTCACACACATACACACACACACAGCCTCCTTGCACAACACCATCCAGCCTGTCCCCCTTCTGCCAATCTCTTCTCCCCCTCTTAAAGCACGTAGGCAGGTTATGATAAGAAACATTTCCAAACCACCTGGGAAAGACCCTCAGGAAAGACATTGCCCTCAAGGGTGGCAGTGGATCCACCCAATCCAACAGAGGCTACCAAGACAGCAGCCAGCCAAGCAGCAGCTGATTGCCAGAATCTGCCTCAGAGTGGATCCATTGCAGCTGCTTGGGAAGGAGCAAGGCAATAAGATTAGCACTAAAGCAGCACATCCTTCCTGGGAAAGGCCAGATGAACTTCCTAAGAACTGTACAGAAACAAGAGAGAACAGAATTTCAAGGCTAGGTAGAAATCCTCTTACATAAACCAAGGGACCATCAAGAACCATCACCCAAATTAAACCACAGTCCTTATTCTCTGCCCAGCTTGGATCAGACCCTTGGGGACCCTGCCTCAAAATCTTCCAACAAAAGTTAAAGTGCTGGTTAATTTGTTTTATTCTTACTTTATATTGTGTATTAATAATTGCTACTTGTTTCAGATATTAGGAACAATCATTTCTACATAAAATACCACTGAAAATGATTTTTTTATTAATATTTTTGGGGGCGTGGAACGGATCATCCAACTTTACATTGTTTCCTATAGGAAACCTTGCTTTGGTGTAAGAACATTTTGGATTAAGAACATTTTCCAGAATGAATTATGCTTTCAATCCATGGTTCTACTGTAGATGGAATTTCACACTGTCTTCCATCCCATAAATGTCTATAGCTAGGAATTATCCTTATTTTTGTGCCTAAATTACTACTGCCATAATAAGTTATTTTGTATAGTGGGCGTATTTTTCCACTAATCTAAGAATGTTAATATCTTGATATAAGATTCTAATGTCTATCTTTTTTGTATTTTTAAATCTTCCCCTTTTATTTTGTATTATCAGTGAGTTGAAGACCATTGGCACTGCGTGTATTAATCAAACAGATCTTTACATTTATTACAGATCCTTTTAGAGCTTTATTAGACTATTCTCAACATTAGTCTAAGAAGTATTTATTTTTAAGGTGATGAATGGGATCAGATGGATATAATGGATGCTACTGCTATATTCTTTATTTGTGAACTTATCCCTTAAAGAGAATATTGAATAACAGGAATGTTGATCCAAGATTTTGCAACCTGGCCATATTTCAGATTACAGTATGCTGCTTTTAGTTAATTAACTGATTAAATGTAATTAATTTTAGCCATGCACTTTTCATGTCAAAGAAGCCTTGTTTGCTTGTGCCATCAGTATTCTTTTCTACATATTATGCATACAGATACTTTATTGTCCAAGCATGGTGAGACACATGTTTTTATTCAGTTTAAAAGCCCAACAGAGATGCATTTCAATCCTGAGCAATGGAACTGTGCAAATTATCTGTTTTTTATTTGGCAGTTATTAATCTTTGATTACATAATGAAATAATATACATGTAATTAGAATTATGCTTATCATATTTTTATCATATTTTTCATGATTATAATGAATAACAAATGATTTAATGCTACATTTGCTAAACTTTAGGGACAGAAGCATGGCCACCAGGAGTTTGTCTTAAGTATGTTGGGGGAGATCAGTTTGGCCATGTGAACATGGTGATGGTCCAATCATTGGAACCCCAGGAGATTACAGATGTCAGCGTTCAGATGTGCAGTCCCAGTACTGCAGGAATGTATCAAGGACAGTGGCGAATGTGCACTGCCACAGGACTTTATTATGGAGGTAAGTACTATTTTCTCATTTGAGATTTTTACTTTCAAGGTTTGAAGAAGTATTAGTGCCACTAAATTGTTCTGTTTCATGTCAAATCAGTTTCCTAATAGTACGTGCTTGGTAAGAGATTAACATGTCAGAGTTTATATCCTTTTTTTAACATAAAGCGTGTCCTACTAAAATGGTCTCTTTCTATTATTCAAATACAGGTAGTCTTTGACTTAAAACCACAATTGGGACTGCAGTGTTAGTTGTTGAGTGAAGCGATTGTTAAGTGAGACATCCACATGCTTGCTTCGCTCAACCATAATCCTGGCTCTCCCAGTTGTGGTTATTAAGCAACTGCATGGGTCATTAAGTGAACAGAGCAAAAGAGCTACCTCCTGTGGGGGGTGCAGGAATGGAGCTCAGATCTTTGGAATTCCCACTTCATTTCTCCAGTGCAGAACATGTATTCCTCTCTCCTCCATGAGTGGAAGGGAACTCCTGCACTGAGCTGGAGAAATGAAAGATGAATTTCTCCATACTGACAAAAGATCATAAGTCAAGGACTAACTGTAGTTGAGAGTCTTTCAAATAGTTCTGCTCAATCCTGGATGGTGAGGCTCAGGTCACAGTTACATCCTGGTCATCTCCAGATTGGATTCCTGTAATATATGCTCTACATGGGTCTGCCTTGAAGAATATTTGGAAGGTTCAATTGGTGCAAAATGCAGTGGTAAAGGCAATTATGTGTGCCCCTAGGAGGACATGTATCGCACCTCTCTTCCATGAGATACATTGGTTATCAGTTTGCTTCTGGGTGTAATTCAAGTTGCTGTTTTTGATTTTTAAAACCTCACATGGCACGGAGCCAGATTATTTGAGGAACTGCCTCTCCCTGATTATATCTACCCATCCCATCCAATTTGGCAGGAGAAGCATGATGTGGGTCCATCTGCTAAACAGTTCCATCTGATGAGACCCAGTAAATGAACTTTTTCTGCCATGGCACCTGACCTTAGCAACATCAACACTACCACCTTGATGTGAGGTTAACCCTCTGGAAAGCTTTCAAAACATGTTTTTTTTATCAGGCCAGGAGATAACATTTTGATTTTGCAATCTTGTTTTTATTTATGTTTAATTATTTAAGTGTTTAAAATTATTTTGTAATATGTTTTAATTGTTTGTTGTACACTGCCCAGAGCCACCTTGTATGAGATGGGTGGCTATATAAATTTGAATCTATGAGAACCTATGAAAATGAATGAAGAGGGTAGTTTGAAGGGAGCAACAATTTAAAAGAAACTGTTCACAAAATTACATTTTGCAAGAACCTTTCTTGCAAAAATAACACCAAGAATTACTTGTTATAGAACACTGTTTTCTTTAAGAGATTTGCACAGCCACTTCTAAGATAATCCACTGGTTTTCTTCTCTTGACAACTGCTTTTCCGAGAGCAGCAATGAAAATGATTTTTCCCCATGAAAATGTGGCTGTTTTGGAGAAAATTTTATTTCTTATTAAGTGATTGTTTCCTTTAAAATCTATTGAATAATTATTTGGTGTAATCCCAACTAGAATTAGTTACAGCCATTTTAGATGCCTAAAATTAACATATTTCAACATCAGGTCTTTTGCTTTTCCTTGTTAGAGATATATTCTGTCTATTACACATGCCTTTCCCTCTGCCTCTTTTTCCCTATTATTTTTTCCCCATATCAGCCTGTGAGATAGGATGACCTGAGAGTGTGTGTTTGACCCAAACTTACCATTTCCTTGGCTAAGGGTCAACTAGAACTTGGATTTCCCTAGTTCTAGTATAACACCTTAAGCATTATAATATATTAGCTCCCTTTATGTATGTATATAGAACAAGTATTTTAGCAATTATAGAGTCCTGGATAGCATTATGATAAGTGTTCATTTTGTGGCAATATGAATATTCCTAACAGAGTTCTTGAAAATTGAAAGAAATAAAAAATACATGTAGTTTTTTGACTTCCATTCATATCTTGTTTGGAATTATCTGCTTGAATTAACTTTTTAAGATTTTGAAGTCTCAGTGGCAGGGATTTTATCCGTATGGCATCTCTGTTATTACTTCAGACACTTTTTAGTGTTTATTTTTCTGTTCAGTTGTGTCTGATTATTCTTGGAGACTGCCTGAACAAGTTCTTGCAGTTTTCTTGGCAAGATTTTTCAGAAGTGGCTTGCATTACCTCCTACCTAGAGCTGAAAGAAAGTGACTAGCCCAAGGCCATCTAGCTGGCTTGGTGCCTAAGGTGGGACTAGAAATCACATTCCCTCTGCTTCTAGTCTAATGCCTTAACCATTACATCAAACTGGCTTTCAGAGTAAAAAACACAGGATGATTTTTTCCTGCAAAAATATATGTAGGTTAAGAACATGACAATATGCAGTTTTTGTTTACTGTTTTTGTTTATTTTACAAAGTTGGCTTTTCTTTGGGAGATTATTAATGCACATAGTACATTTTGAAAGAAAAATATGGAGAAGCCACGTAGAAGGGAATGAAGATATTTTTAGTTACTAAGTAAGAGCACTTCCCATTGGAATGTTCTTTTGCAGGCCTGATTTGTGAAATTGACTTCTCATTTTCTTTGTTTACTTGTTCATGTACAGTTAATATTTGTCAATAGATGTTGCTGTTTTAAATGAAATATGAGAACAGATTATTAATTATTATGACAAAATGTACAGTATATCATATTAGGAAGATACTTGAATAAATATTACACATAACAGCAGATGGCAGTATATAACTTTCAAAGCTCAGAGTGTTAAATTTTGTATCTTTTGTAATGGCTTCAGTATATGGGAGATCAAATCTGATTGATATTGCTACAGGGAGATAGTACATGCTTTTTTTATTGCATATGCTCTTTTTACTGTATATGCTTATTCCCTGCTGCGTAAGAACTTCCCTGCCTGAGCTGCTGGAGGCCATCTCAGGGTTGGCAGTGGAGTTCTCCAGGCCCAGTTATGGGACAGAGACAGTACTGGTTGCACTTATTGATGATCTCTGGAGAGAGCAGGATGGGGGTAGTGTATCCATCCTTGTCCTCCTTGATCGCTCAGTGGCTTTCAGTACCATTGACCATTGTATTCTTTTGGGATCGCTATGGAGTTTTGAGTTGGTTTGGCTCCTTTCTCCAAGGCTGGTCCCAATCTGTGTTGATAGGGAGTAAGAGATGCAATTCATGGCCACTCCTTTGTGGTCTGCCTTAGAACCCAGTACTTTCTCCACCCCTTTTTAACATCTACATGAAGCCACTGGATGAAATCATCTGCCACCACAGGATGAAGTACCCTCATTATGCTAAAGATACTCAAATTTACATCTCCATCCCCGGTGATCCAAGTGATGCTGTCACTGCCATGTCAGTGCCTGGAGGCTGTGAGGGTCTGGATGGGGGACTACCAGCCTAGGTTGAACCCTGGTAAGACCAAGTGGCTTTAGGTGCCTGGAACTTCAGGATCCAGGACTTTAACTTCTTTAATTCTGGATGGGGTAGCACTGCGCCAGACAGACCCAGTGCGCAACTTGGGGGTTCTCTTGGACTCACAACTCCTGCTGAAAGCAAATGGCAGTCATGGCAAGGAGAACTTTTATTCAGCTTCATGTTGTGCATCAGTTGTGCCCTTTCCTGGATTGGGAATTCCTGCATTCAATCATTCATGCTGAAGTCATGTCACATTTGGACTACTGCAATGTGCTTTACATGGGGCTACCCTTGAAGAGCATTCAGAGGCTTCAGTTGGCTCAGATTACAGCTGCAGAGACAGTTCTTGGGGGCCCATGTTACATCACTGTTCCATGAGCTGCACTGGTTGCCATTTTGCTTCCAGATCAAATTCAAGGTGTTGGTTCTTACCTTTAGAACCCTTTGTGGCAGGTTACCAGAGGAACCATCTCACCACAGTGGGATTGGCCAGCAGAAGAGGTGTGCTGCGGATCCTGTTGGTCAAGGAATTTTGGCTAGTGGGATCCAAAAGAGCCTTTTCTGCTATGGCTTCTGTTCTATGGAACATCGTGCCCCCCCGTGAGGTGTTTATCTTGGAGATGGTTAATGAACTAAATCTTTTGCATCTCTCCCCATGTGTATCTTGCTCTCTTTCCTTTCATGTTATTAATTTTAAATCAATTTTAATGTTATTATTTATTGTTTTAGTTTTTTTATTTATCTTGATAGTAAGCTGTCTAATTGCTATTGCAAGATCAGCAGCATATTAGTTTAATAAATAAATATGTTTAGTCATAAGCATCATGCTAATGAAGAACAATGAGGTAAAGTGATATAGAAGCTATAACTTGTATTAATCCAGGTTTTTTTCCTTAGATATCATCTGGGTGATCCTTAGTGTGGAAGTTGGAGGACTTTTAGGAGTAACGCAGCAGCTATCATCTTTTGAAACAGAGTTCAACACGCAACCACATCGTAAGGTAGAAGGAAACTTTAACCCGTTCGCCTCTCCACAGAAGAACAGGCAACCAGATGAAAACAACTTAAAAGACCCTGGGGGTTCCGAGCTAGACACAATCAGCAAAAACACGTGGGGGTCTGCTCCTGACCAAATTGAACAAGATCAGACTGAACTGTCACAAAACTCTGTAAATCTCTCCCCCAGCAGTCACTCAAACAACTTATCAGTAGTGACATACAGTAAGGTAGGTGCCCTGGGGATACAGGAGATGGGAAGACAATGAATCAATGCCCTGTATTGTATCAGTTCTCTGTTCAGACAGTAGCTTCTCCTTATTACCGCCAAATGGTCTACTCTTGTACTGAAACCTACTGTTCATAAAGCCAGATCATCTGAATTAAAAACAGGTTAAAACTCGATTATGCTAAAATGCTTTAAACTTTTTTTTAAAAAACGGAAAATCATGCTGTATTTGACAGTGCAGAAATGAGAAAACTAATTTTTAAAGATTATGTTTAACACTAGACATCTGTTAAATAAAACAAATTTACACAACTAGATTTGGAAGATCTAAGTCGAATGTGAATGTTTTTTATGACAAGCAACATGATTATCTTTTATTGAACTTCATTATTTTAAATGTTCTAGTTTGCCCTTGCCAGCTGTAAAACTCACATACGCACACAGCTAAAGACATTACCATATAGAAAGTTGTGGAATTAATTGTTCATTCCAGTGTAATATAGTTAATTTGCATGTGGTATCTGTCATAGTGTGCTTTTTATAGTTTGTGTCTAACATGAATCAAGATTTAGATAATTTACACTCTTAGGGCCACATATAGCTCTTTTTTAATTTTATGCTCATTTATAGTTTGCAATGTTAAAAGAGAAAATATATCAGAAAAGATAATAGTGATGAAGCTGGGGGGGAAATATGTAGACTTTTTTCTTTTTTTGCTCCAGCTCCACCTGCCTCACTAATTTACGTAAGATCCCTAGAGAAATGAAGCCCTTGACATCTTCCTGCCCCCTCCTCTCCCCAGTGTGACTCATCTCTAGTAGAAACGGGCTTAGGTCTAAGCCTATTCAGTATGCCTTTATATTATTTTTGGCAGTGGGGTAAATGTCTGTTGGATTAAGTTTGAAAATAGAATGAGCAAAATGGTAGGCTAGCTTAAGAAAGAGGAAAGTAAATTTAAAGATATATTCTAGTCACATGATAGGGAAAGTGTACTTTGAGGTTATGACAAGAAAAACATGATTGTGACTGAAGCAGTTTATCAAAGAATTAACAAGAAGAGGCAAAAACTTCATTTTACACCTTAGTGTCAGACAGATTTGGTATGAGACAAATAGGAATTTCAGTTAAAATTTCCTATGGAACTTTAGAACAGTTGAATTTACTTTTAAAGGAAAAGTTGCTTAATTCAGGCTTAAATAAAATGTCATGCTATTATTTGTGATTTAATTTTAAGTTCCTTTTTTTATCAAATGACTTTTGGATTTTCAATCACTGGCTTCTGGCTGTTTACATCTTAATTTTCTTAATTTTGCCTCTGTGTCTTATATGTTCCCAGATCTCTCTCTAAGATGCAGCTTGAGGTGGTAGCATTAATTTACTGGAATATGTAAACAAAGTGTGGGTTGAGAACATTTGAAGAGGATCTTAGATTACATTTGGCTCAAGACGAAAATACTTCAATTAAATATATAGATAAATAAGTGAATAGTGTGTTGAGAGATATGGATTGTATAGAGCACAGATGCCACCACTATAGTATATTCCGGATCCTTAAAGTTAAAAATACTTCAAGTTAAGTAAGATAAAGGTGAGTTTAAATACTTCAAGACTCATTGACTTGTGTCCTGAGTGTGTGTCAGTACACTGCATACAGTATATGTCCTAGGTGTTGGGGGGAAGTCAATAGTAGGCTAGTGTATAAGGATATTCTTTTGATTAGAGATCCTAATTTTCATAGAATATAGCAGGATCATGCATATAAAATATACTACATTTTGCCCACATTTTTCCAGTATTGCCTGATATTATCCTTACTGTTTGCATGGGAACTGATACAACTGAAGCTAGCCTAGCTGTATATTCTCTATGTTAACTATAAAGTTTTATGTGAAAGCCTTGATTAACTAAATTATAATGAACAACAGAGATCTGTGGCTCCAAGATGTGATACCATATCATACAGAAGACTGCAGTTTGTAAGATGAATAAAAGGCCAACATGAATTTTAAAAAAATGAATTAATAAAGAAAATGAAGGAAAGAAAAACAGATCTGCCTGTAAAATTAAGAGAAAGAGAAGAAAGTAATAAATTGGAATGAAGGTAGTTTGATTTTGGGCCAAGGAGACAATAACTACATACAAGGATATGAAGATGAAAAATTAACTATGAATTATGAATAAAATGAATATCAGAAAATAATAATTGGTGTCATCTAAATTGTAGGTATTAAAATAATCTGTAGTTTGGTTGTATATTTTTAGTGAATGGTGATAATGGAACAACAGAGGTGAATTTTGGGAAGAACTGTGTAATATTCTGAATAAACATAATCCAGTGTTGCATGTCATGAATGGATGGATGGGAACAAGATAAAAGAGCACAGAAAATGACTGTGCTGTTCATACCTAAGAAATGATTGAGAAGGGTGATTGGTGACTATAACTAGGAAAAGATCAACATACACATGACATAGATAAATATAAATTTAGAAACATTTGATTATGATAAAAGGTTGAGTGACTGATACAAGAGAGGTACAAAGTTCAGAATGTTTCTAAATATTGTCAGGAGTCGCTCTTGGAAAAAAATGATACAAAAAAAGAATGAAAACAAAAGTGGAAATAGGCTTGCTGCCAGATTAAAAGTATTAGAAGCTAGATGTTGATGAAGATGCTCAGTCATTCAGGTAGAGTTGTCTGGAGGTTGAGTCATGGCAACTGGACTTCTTTTTCCCATGGTTGTAGAATCTGTTTTGCCTGGTCATTTTTTTGTTTCTTTTTTAAAAAGAAAGCCAGTTTTAATATATTTACCTTATGTTAAGTTTCTGAATATACACATCCCAAAATGAAAACAGAAATTACTAGAATTCATGTTCCTTCTGAAAAATCTATCTTTTATTTTACGGAAAATATTTATTCTGTTTATGAATACATTTTTAAGTGACATGTCAAGCAAATGTAGCCTTCATTATAAATATAACTGTATGGGGATGGGAATATGAATACCTCT
>JANHZU010008601.1:125010-141855 GCA_032468055.1 Acrochordus granulatus | reverse complement strand
TTGTACTCCAAGGCCAAATTTGCCTGTAATTCCTGTTAACTTTTGGCTTCCTACTTTAGCATTCCAATCCCCTATGAGTAGTATTACTCTAGCTGTACTTTTAAGCATCCAAGAAATAAAAGTGTGTGTGTGTGTATCAGTGTGTGGAGAGAAAGGGGGTCAATGGTCAGAGCATCAAAATTTATTTGGTCTGTATATACTGTAAGATTATCACATACTAAAGGGTTAACTGTAGGCTGGGATATTTAAACACTTCTTACTAGGTACGCAGAAGCTTGTTTGTTCAGGTAAATAAGGAAGGAATTAGATATAATGGGGAAAGAAGATTTTTCCTGAACACTGCATTCCTTGTATTCAGCTACAGCTCTACCCTTGGTGCATAACTTTTTCAGATGCTGATTTGATGAATGCATTTATTCTCACATTAATTCTTTATTGCATAGTTTCTTTGAACAGTGTTGCTGCCTGCCTTCATTCCTAGTGTATGGCAGGTACTTACGGAGGTATCTTTCTTTTGCAGGTTTGATATGTCTTTGAGCATTTCATTTCTTGCATACAATATTTGGCTTCAAATGCAGGGATAAAGCATAAAGCTCTTTTAACCACCTTAATCAACTCTCTTGCTACTCTATCCTCTCTTCTTTAACTACTCTATGCTCAGTAATCACTTAAGATCATCACTTAAGATTGGCTGGAGCATTTGCCTCACTATTGGATTGATGCTGCTGGTGATAACTGATACCTCTCTGAACATCTAAAGGGTAAGTGTGAATGTTTATAACTGATAGATTTAAGAAGCAGAATTTTCCATTATTCTAAAAATTCCACTGCCTTCTTTCTAAAAAGTCTTCAAAGAGAACAGTAATTTTAATTTTAAGATTTTTTGGCTGATTCCTAATGTTCAGTATGTTCACTAAGATTGAATGCCAGTTAGCTGGCTGCTTTTTCCATTCTTTGCAATTAGAGAATAATTCACTGAAATATTCCTGGAATATTCAACAACCTTTTCAAGTTGAATAGATAATCCCTTTCTTTCTGCTTTGCTGACGTGGTATAGTTGTGTAGTCACAAATACTCTCCATTAGGCACAAATCTGCAATTCGGTAGTACCTGTTCAGCTGTACTGACATTACACTGTGGGGCCATGTGTGTTGCATTAATATGCACAACCAATAATATACAGTTTGTGGTAGCTGCCTTATATATTACAGAAGTTATATTGGAACGGACTCTTCCTTGTCTATTGTTTCTCCTTAGCCAGGAATAGTTTGATACTTTTTTTATCTCCTTCCGTGTTAGATTGCTAGAAAATGATAGTCAAGATTTAAATTCAAGGGCTTGGGTACAATATCTCCATGTAGATTGTCCTAACTATACTGATCACAGGATGTCATCTTTCTATTATAATGGGAGTCAGCTAGGTGCCATGTAGCTTGAGAATAATAGATATGCTATATTAGCGCATAAAAACAAGCTACTCTCCCCCTTAATGGATATTTACATGTAATAAATAAGTACATAAATTGTGACTGTTAGGAGGGTGGAAGTTATTCATTAAAATTATATTTTGCAATCTATTTTTCTCCTCACTACCATGTCAGTAACCTCTCATTTCCCACCCTCAAACCACAAGCAAATTGGCATAATGTTTGATTTTTTTTCTTTCTGTGGTTATGCTTGGTTAGTGAAATACAAATGACAGCTTACCTGCCAAATCCTTTACAACCATTTCTCATGGGCCCAGGATCCTTGTGAGGCAAGTAGCTTCCCAGGAGAGGGAAGAAGGTTTTTTTAAATAGGAGCTTCTCAGCATTCTGAGGAGAACATCAAGCTCTGCTGCCCAACTAGGACATACACAGGTTTATGCTCAGATGACACTTGTACCACTCCCCGTACTGTTTTTGTCACAGAGGTAATCAATAGAGTGCAGGTGGAGAGAGGGCATTCTGACCTTAGGACATGGAGACTTGTGTACGCAAAGGCATATGAACATCAAAGCCAACTCAGAATAGGGATGTCATCATCCATGCATCTCAGCAGTGATCCAGGATATTCCTGGATATTGGTTCCTACTTTCTCTGATCCAGAGATAGGACTGAAGATCTAAGACAACATGAACATTTTTCCAAACAAGTGGTGCTAATTTCTGGAAAATGAAAATTTCCTTGGAGGGAGATTGGGTGATCAACTGAGAATTGAGACTGAAATCCTGGGGAAACATGAAGGTGAGAACGTACAAAAGGAATGGTCCCCGAAATAAGCAAGAAAAGTGTTGATTTTTTTCTAGACAAAAATTGTCTTAGTTCTTAGGATATTAGATATAAAATGTAATAATTGCCATTAAAAATATTGTGCTACCACACTTTGTTTATGAACATTTTAAAGATCAAAGCTTGAATTAATTTTCAGAGTTAGCGCATTGGATATATTGAGCAAGCCAACCTTTCCCAGTCTCAACTCTTCACCTACAAAATGGGCATAAGGACTCATTCTAAATAATTGAGAGAGAATGAGTCAAGTATTCTACCAAAAGCTATTTATCATTTTACTTTAATAACAACAGCAATAAATAATACCAATAAATTATAATATAGCTGGGACAAGGGAATATAAACTGAATCAGCAAATGATTCAATGTGTCATTCTATTTATGGTTATTCTTGGAAATAATATAGGATGAACCTTCCTTTTATTTATAGAGTATAATACCATTGCCTTAAGGTTCCTTTTGGTTCTTCATATAATTTGGGGCATAATGTGTTTAATAGTGATAAGCTTCAATATGATATTAGTATTGAATCAACATAAAATTGAATAGTTTGCTATTATTAACGTAGCTATGAAACAATTCTGTAATTACAATATGACTATGTTTCTGCAGAGTGAGAAACTTAAGCAACAGGATGAAAATTTTTTTCACCTATTGGGTTACCGACATCTTGGGTTTTAAAAAGAAAATCATTTAATATTTGGGACTTGTGAGCATCTAAGAATTTGGATCAAAATTCCATTCTCATACAAAAATCAATTTCCCAGTTTTCCTCCTACAAGTAGGGACAATGCTGCCTCCTCTCTGAGATAACTGGACTAGTGCTTTTATTGGGATGTCCTGCATTGCAACAGTTTTTAGGTTTTTTTCTTAAAAATTTTGTTGGGAAGTGTAAGCAAATTATAAATGATATAATAATAAAGAACCAACTGTATCATCAATATTAAATCTATTAAGGTGTTGAATTTTTAGTTCCAATGTGGTGGGTTAATGTCAGCCTGAAGTATAGAGCACCTCACATCTGAAGAGAAGCAATCAAATGTGAATGTTCCATTTCAAAAGCTCACATCTTACTTTTTTTCAGCAGCATTTTTACAGGTATAACATAAATTCACACAGCTGCAAATAATTATATTTCTAGACCTTCAGTTAAAAATATAGCTGACCAAGTTTGCTTTGAATTGGTATGGATCAGAACCAGGGACAGTTCTCAAAGACTTGCCTTTGACACATTGTGAAGGAGGTCTCACGTTTCACATTAATGTTAACAAAATAAACATTCTGATCTTAAAGAGGTTCACATGGTGATTGAACTCTCCAAAATAGGGGACTTCATCAGGGCAATGAAGTCAAATAATCACACTGTAATATTTAATTTGTGATGGAAATATGTACATTGGCTATAATAGGTGATCAATAGAAGTATATATGAAAAACTCTTTCTGCGTATCTCAATCCTCATTCAAAATCTGGTATTTGAAATATTTGATAACTAAAATAATCAAGGTGCAATACCATCTTATAAACATAGGTTGCAATCTTTTTTATGGAAATAGATACTATGCTGTAAAGCAAAAGGTCTTGCAATTCAGTTCCTGTGATACCAAACTATCTTCTGTGCCTAGTCATGTAAAATCCCAGTAAAAAAAATTGCTTTCTCCTCTACATCAGCTAATAGGAGTTTGCTTATTTTTGTCCATTCCTCTAGCTTTTCAAAACTTAAAAAACCCATCTAATCAACCTAGCAGTAGGTTATTTATTTATTTATTTATCAAAAACTGAAAGTCTGGATGGCTCTGTAACAATCTAGATCATGTACAATATTAAAATAAAATCAACAGTAATATCTAGAGAGAGAGAAAAAAGAGCATCCAGAAAGAATAAAATCAGCACCTTCTGAAACATACAGTATTCCTGCAAGGGGACCATCACCCAACCTGTGCCAAGTCCTGGGTGAAGAAACAGGTTTTAAGAGCTTGTTTGAATGAGGGGGAAGCTGTTACAGGAGGCAGACACCATGACAGACAAGGCTCGCTTCCAGGGTCCCATCAGATGACATTATTTAATCAGTGGAACCCAAAATATTCCAATTCTGCCAGATGAAATAAGATGGGCAGACACTATTATTAAGTCTAATATGAAGTATTAGGGACTTTAGATGTGTCCTACAGAAATAACCCCTGAGGGAATGGGATGGGGTAAAAATTTAAAATGAAAATTTTTGTAACATTGACAATATGCATAGACAGGGCTGCAAAGTATTTTTCCATTGAGATCCAGATAAACTGTAATGCTTTGAGTAACATGAAGAAGTTTTATAAAGTTTGAGAGTAAGGTTAGGATAAACAGGAAAGGGAAGCTGCATCACTAAAGCTGAAGGAAAACCCCTCTTCCTTTCTTTAAAGCCAACCAAATTCTTGGTTCCATGGGATATGTCTATATTCCCATGCCCAATGTTCTCAACATAGGAAAGGGGCCAAGAAGCAATCAGAAGTTCAAATTGCCTTTTTTTTGCTTCCACTGCATTTTCCCCTGATACTTGGGATTTGTGTTTTTTATTTGATGCACTTATTTTCTTCAGTCTTACGCTTGTCTTAATTGCACTTAATTGCATTTCATGGCTGAAGAATGGCCTATGAATTTTAAAATGAACTGAAGACAACTGGGTAGGCATGTAGTTCAATATTTTGGAATCTTTCAAAAAATCTTCTCACTTTGTCTCTTGCTATGCCAGATACAACCTGGCAATCTGGATTTGGAATGAGCTATGAACCTAACCATAGCATTTGCATTGTTTTTTGTGCCCAGTTTTCATTTAAAGTTTCAAAAGCACAGAAGACCTGCCAGGTCTCTGAGCTTCCAGCATGCTGACAATTTGCATATGCTTTCTTAGAGTTTTGCTATGCAGTTCATCCTAAACTGAACTATTTACTAATGGAATTAAGTTTAATTAATAGTCTCATTGTTTGGAGCAGACATTATTCTCTGTTTTTAATAAAACTGATCTGGGCTTTGTTGAAAACAGTAGAAGAAAATATCAGGCTGCCTAAGCTAAGGGCAGAAGGTGACAATTCTATATGATGAGCGGATTTATAACCTGAACAGCTCCCCAGCATAAAATGCTTTACGGATTCAAACAACCAGAATTTTCTTTATGAAATTCTAAAAACCTTTAAAAATATTTTTTTAATTGAATTTTGATAAAGGGACATATCAGAGCTGAATAATACACAGGTATGAAAACAGAGTTTCTCTTGGAACCTGTCCACACCAGATATTCGACACATTGTCACTTCACTGTGGATGAAGTGACAATGAATGGGATTTTAGGTCACAGTAGTGAAGTGGAACAAGCTGTTTGTATAGCTAAGGTGACATTTTAAAAGCATGCTCTGTGATGCATCTTCATTTGGCAGGAGAGTACCTTTCAAAATAAGGTAGAATTAAGGGTTAATTTTCCATATAGAATGTTAAAGAAATTTTTGGTTCTGTTCTCATGACACCCTCGACTAAAGATTAGGCAATTTCTTTCGAGTGTGTTGTGTAAAGCAGGAAAACAAGCTTAAAACTTTGCTAAAATTATTCATGGGTAAGTAGCTTATGCAAACAGAGCGATGATGTCCAACAGCAAGAATCATTGAGCAATTGACTGTTCTAAATGCATAGAGAAACCTTGGGTGGGATTCATAAGGTAATCACTTCGGATGATGGAATCAAAGGCATTTCATTTTTAGCCTACATTATTGTAGGCTGGGGAGTGTGTCATTAATAGGATAGCTTGAAATACAGCTGGATCTGCTTACTAGTGGGCTTTGTTATTTTGAAGTATTACTTTGCCTCAACTTTGTTTAGTTTATTTGTAACCCAGTATAGTAAATGTTGGGGTGACCAAAGTGAAGTGAAACAATATTATCAGCAGTTTTAACCATGTTTTAAACAATCATATTGCTGCTCTCTTCTATTCCTGACATTGCTCAATGTTGTCTGGATAATTATTATAAAAATCAGACATTAGGCCAGAGTTTGGGAACCTTCTTAATCGTTAGATTATTATTCCATCACTCCAGACCATTCATTATAATGGCTGGGACTCACTGGAATCCAGTACTATTTAGAAGGTCACAAATTACTTATACATATTATTATGTAACTTTAGAGAGAGAGGTAAATATATACCAGTACTTATAACTGCTGCGAAGAATATCAGAAGCTATTTCTTTGCAACTTTTTTCTTTCTTTTTTTCTTTTCTTTTTTTAATCTTTCTTTTTAAAAACTTTATAAACCTCAGCTGAGGAAAACATTAAGCAAAAATAATTTTTCATAGAAATTTTCCTTCCTTCCTTCCTTCCTTCCTTCCTGACCTTTATGTAAGTACAGTATACTTCTAACTAAGTAAATAAAGTTACAAATTGATGAGTTTACATTTCATTTACTTTAGACGTGATATAATTACATCTTTCTCCTGTGTTATCTTAAATGACAGTCATAGCCATACCATGCTGGATTACATATTTGATTCTGAAATAATTGTTCCTCTGGACCTGACCTAATATTGTCTCTGAAATACCTTCCTCCAAATGATCAATCATAACTGTACCTAAAATGAGCATTTTTTTACATGCATGATAAGCCAGTGACACAGTTTAAAATTTTTTACTTGAAGATGCCTATAGTACTTTGGGTAGCCTGCAAAAAAAGCACATTAAGAAAAATTTGTTTAGGGCCACAAAGCCCCAAAGAGGTAGTTTTCTACCTCAGTTTGCTGATATCTGGTGGTGTTTTCACATATGATAGGCCTAGATTTTTAGATTTTTTTCTTCACTGGAAGGTCAGGACATGGATAAAGAAATGTGAAAAGCAACACTTTGAGGCAAGTCATAGGACAGAAAACATGAATTAATGTAGATTATTTTATTCATCTTTATTTATTGCTGAATCTATATGAATATAGTTTTGTATCAAAAATGTTAGAATAATTATAATGTAAAAATAAACGTTGGAAACTAGTGTCCAGCAGGACATTCCTATCAGCCACACCAACAACAGCATGATCTGGGCTTTTCTCTAACAGATTTAGAATACAGTGAGAATAAAAATAAAAAGTACAGATGGTATTACTGTGTTCCCTGAAAAGTATACACTATATGTAAAATTCTGGATAGATTTGAACTGTTTAGTCATACACTTATGTTATTTAAACAACATTATTCTTGGAACCTTAATTAATTCTTCATTCTGATGCTGTATTTTTCACAGCTTTCTTACAAAATGGAGAGGATGTTGATTTCTGTGTCTATTTCCAAATTCCATTCTGGTGCAAAGTGGTGGTCTCCTAGTGCCATTGCCATTTCATTTCCTTGTTATGCAAGACTGGGTCAAATGTCAAAAATAGTTAAATTACATATAACATTACTTCAGTCTCAAGCTCTCTCCAGGGTGCTGGGACTGATAATGAGGAAGTACAAGGACTAAAAAACACATACCTGTTTCATGATTAATCCCTGTTTAAACTGCAAGGAATCAGATCGCATCTGAAGGATTCTAGCCTTTAAGCAATTAATATAAGCAACAAAATGTCATCTGTAGCCTGTATTGGTAAAATTTAAAATCAGCACACCTGATGTACCTGGTATAATTAAAATATTAGTAATTCTATATATGCTGCTATGATCCCAAGGGAATGAAAAAGAGAGATGATATAGATAAAAAGTAGAGTTGTGTAAAGCTTTAGTATGTTGATTCAGTAGCAACTTGATCACATCTACAAACTGAATCAAATGAGTCAGATGATCTGTTCCATGCCCCCAAAAATATTCACAAAAAAATCATTTTCAATGGAATTTTACGTAGAAATGATTGTCCCTAATATCTGATTCAAGTAGCAATGATTAACACACAATATAAAGCAAAAATAGAACAAACTAACCAGCACTTATGGATCTGCTTCGAGGCAGATTCTGGCCTCGGCTGCTGAGTCAGAATGTTAAATTAGTATTATAGACTGGACCAAATGCCTCCAAATTGTTGCAATAGTTCAGAAAGGCTTTGGACATGTGCAGTTCTCTTTTCACAAACCACATCGATCTAACCTAACTCAATGATTCATTTCAGACAGGAATTGATCCACATAGCCTTAATAAAGGGGTCAGAAAGGAAAAAATGATACGGTTCAGTTTACATGTCATGCTGAGCCAAAACTTGGCTTGCTTGTTTATGATTGAAATTAGTTCATTATAGTTTGTAAATTATGGTTTAGTGTGATTTAATACACAAGAGCTGTGTGGCTGGATAAACTAAAGTTAAGCAAACCATATTTCATGGGATGCAAATTTTTCCTCAGTGTTGTGAAGTGAATGGATTGAGGCAAAAAGTTCTGCTTTTTCACCAGAAGCATCTCATCCTGAAACTATATTGGCCTCTTAGCCTTTGAGAATTTGGGAAAAGGGAACTTTTCTGGATGGACAGATTGTTCCCACTTATTCTGTTTCTGGTATTCAATACATTGTAATTAATGTTTATTTGGTTTTATTTTATTTCAATAAACATTGTATGTTGTATTATGTTGTTTGAATTGTGGTGTTTGGGAATTAGGGAGAATATAATTACTGAAGTCATGTTATTACTTTGTAATGAGGTTTTGAGAGAAAATTTTGGTTAGAGCTAATTTGGTCTTGTGGTTAAGGTAAGAGACTAGCAACTGGGAAGTTGTGAGGTCAAGTCCCACCTTAGCCATGAAAGCCAGCTGGGTGACCTTGGGCTAGTCACCTTCTCACCTCATCTCACAGGGTTGCTGTTGTGGGGGAAATAGGAGGAGGAAGGTGTGTAAAACATGTTTGCTTCCTTAACTTGTTTGTAAAAATAATAAAGGTGGGATATAAATAAATACAAATAAAAATAAGGTTTCAAAATGAAGAAAAATTGTACGGTTACAAGAGAAATTGCTGAAAGGAAGAAACATGTGAATTACATTGTTGATTTGAGGTGATTCATGACCTATGCACACAGCCTCAAAGTTTTTCTGCCAATGTGATTTCAGGTGCCTCTTCAAAATCTAATATTTGATATCTTAAAGCAGCTGTTGAGTTGGCTTTGAAAGGGAATTTATTGCTTCAGACTCTCATTTTAGTTTGCTAAGCCTTATTTGGGGCAGGTAACTAGAGCTCCACCTATCCCATAAAGTCTGGCAGCAAAGTATAAGCCAAAGCCAGAGAAAACCAAACAAAGATCTCCACCCTTGGAGTACAGTATATATTATTCTGAGCTTATTTAGGCTTTTCACTCCTTTAACCTAGAGATACTGGTCCTCCTAGCTAGGATTTTTCCCCAGACCTCAGGCACGTGGTGTTTCAGAATCAGATGTAGGCTTCTTTCCACCCACCCCCAAAAGATGAGATCTGTAGTGCCAGGACTAAGACCCGCAAAGCTTTTATTTTGCCTTCTTAGTTACCCAAAGCATTTGTTCCCTCCCAGACTTGATAGTTCTACCATCTAGTTAGCAACAGCTGACTTGGGACTGGTCCTCCTTCCTTCCTTCCAGCTAGGATTGGAGTATGTGCTTTGGCTTTAATGTACGCAAAGAAAAAAAAAAGGAGGACCACTCAATGTGGCAGCAAATGTATTTTTCTCAAATATTTGGTTTGCAAGGAGAATATAATCTTTGTTGAACTTATTCCTTGTTGTTCTGCAGGAATTCACACAGATCTGTTAGCTCTTACTGGTATATTTCATGTCTGATGCAAAGAAATTAATTGAAATGGCTCTGAGAATTGTTGGAATCTGGCAATATAAAGTTAAATAAAGGTAAAGGTTTCCTCTGCCAGTCATGGCCAACTCTAGGGGATGGTGCTCATCTCTGTTTCTAGCCAAAGAGCCAGCATTTGTCCAAAGACACTTCCGTGGCCAGCATGACTATACACTGACCTGCACGGATGCTGTTACCTTCCCACTGAGATGGTACCTATTTGTCTACTTGCATTTTTACATACTTTCGAATTGCTAGGCTGGCAGGAGTTGGGGCAGACAACAGGAGCTCACCCTATTGCATGGCAGTGATGGGTCTTGAACTTGGGCAGTCAGCCTTCTGGCCAACAAGCCTAGCATTTCAACCATTCACACACTGCACCCCATAAATTAAAATAAAACAAAATATTATATAATATCAAGGAATAAGGAGGTTTGGTTTTATATAACACCGACCATTAAACAGATTACTCTCTCACTCAGGTTTAAAGCAGCAAAATTACTATATATATTTCCCCTTCAATCTAGATTGCTGAAATACAACTTCCAATACTTCCCTAGCCAATATGGCCAATGCTGGAAAATGCTGGAAATTGTAGTTCAGCAACTTCTGAGGCAATCTCCCTCAAATCTATTAGAAATATTAACCTGCAATAGAAATTAATAAAGGCAGGATAAAAATTAAAAATAAACCAAATGAATTTCAAGATAAACAATTGCAATGCATAACCAGTGAAGCTAAGTGTCGCGTGATGTATTTTAGGAAAAAGTTCTACAAAGAGCGTTCACTGATCTATTGATTGATTATGGTGGTGTTGGGGCTGCATAGAGACCAATTTAGTTACAGTGTAGTTGTATTTTGTAATATAGACTTGAATTTAATGACCAGTTTATCCAAAATGTCATTTTTTTTTGTTCTGCTAAGACTCTACATATTTTCTAGCAAGACATTTTATAAATTTAGCTTTTTGTAGAGCAGCGAATCTGCTAGTGGCAATTACAGCTGTGAAAATTCTTTTCTTGTAATACTTTAAATACTAGGAATCTCCAGTGGGAAGAGGCTTGTGTCTCATGTCTCCCAGAGAGATATTGCCAATTCCAAATCTCTAGTTATTTGTTCTTGATTAAATTAAGGCTTCAATAAATCTTGCCTAAATCCAGCCCCCATATGGCTTTCAGAACAAAAGGAATTTGGTAACAGCTTGCAAATCCTGAGTCCTAAGAAATCCATTTGCCAAAATATGACAATGGGGGTTTGCTTGGAAGTGGGATTAAATCATGCTCTTGCCTTGACCATAAGCAAAAGAGGTAACAAAGAAAATAGGATATGAGATATTTTGAGGACTTGACATTAACAGAGCTGCAGCTGCCAGTTGGCCCCCCTTTGCCACTTACCATGCTCAGGCCATCCACATCCTGCTCAGGAAAACTCAAATTGTCACCTGCACATCAGCCTTTCAAACAAGAGCTTTCTATTCATGAGGAATACAAAGGCTTTTGATTAGATGAATCAGAACTATTTCTCTAGCAGCTCACTTTCCTCAGCAGACTTTTGAACTGCATCTGGAGAACCCAAGTGTGATGAAGGTTGTTCCAATTGTATTACATACAAAGTTACCTATCCTTTACCAGTTGTGGAGGAAAGCAAAAGGATAATATTTATGGAATATCTCTAACAATTGAATTTTCTTTATTGAAGTGAGCCCCATATTTAAGGTATTGGCAGCCAATTAACATGACATCATCATCAAATATTACATTTATATGCCACCCAACTCCCAGCAACTTTGGGCGGTTTACAATTGTTAAAAACATTTAAGAACAAAAACAATATAGAACACAAATACATACCCCAAAACAGCACAAGACAGAAGAACAATGATGGCAAATAAAACAAACCTGCAGGGGACAGAAAAGAAAAAAGGGGCATCAGTCAACCTTGCCAAAGGCCTGTGTGAAGAGCTTGGTCTTTACAGCTCTTGGAATTACCAGCAGGGTGGGAGCTGTTCACATTCCAGGGAGAACCTTATTTCAGAGGACAGGTGCTGCTACAGAGAAGAAACACTTCTGGGATCCAGACAGATGGTCAATCAACAGAATCCTGCTAGATCAAATCAACTAGGCAGATAGCATGGCTGATTGTCACAAATGGAAAAAAATGAAGTCTGAGACATCTCTGGGGAAGAATAGAAAGCAGTACTCTGCTTCATGCTCGATTCACAATCCATGGTCTATACATACACAAACTATCTTAAATCAGCGGCAGAATACACCAGAATTTGGAGGAAATAACTTTTTAGCATGTAATAGAAAAGCACCATCAAATATGTGAGCTATGGGAAAGAGAGCCACTACTGTTTTCAATGTGGATTAACTAACTATATCTAATTTGGGGAAGTATCATATGTTCAGTGGTACAAATATGGTGAAAGTGAGGAGGCAGCCATCTTGAAGCCCACAGGCTCTACTGGCCTCCCCACTACCTCTCTCTCTTTCAACACGCATTTCATGCAATCTTCAAATTTTACTGTAAGGGCTACTATACAGTATTTGGGCTGAAAAACACTGAATAAAGCCCTAAATGGCAGCAAAGAGAGTTAATGATAGCTCAGATTTCTGCAGTCCAGATACCATACAGTGGCTCTTCTGGAATCTTCTGCCTGGGGCACCTTGAATCACTTCTGCTTCAGAAGATTATCTTCCAGAAATGCCAAGCCATCTGCTGGAATGGTGTGCTTTTGAAGAGGTTCCCCACAGTCTGGAGAGACATGAATCATTCCAGAGTTCTCTAGACCAATCTGTTCCAGATCGATTAATTTTGTATAAATGTTATAAATATCTTTAAGACCTTCCTTCCTGCCCTTGAGATCCAGTCTCTGTTACTCATGCTCTCCAAAAAGGACCTTATTCATTCACAATATGTATATACCGTATGTTCTGCGAGAATTGGCCTCTGTTCATAAGATCATTATGTCCTGAATTTATTATTAATTACTCTTCTCCCCTCCAGCACCTTAATGGTTCCTCACGTGCTTAATAAGAATGAGAGAATTCTTTGAGACTTGAGAGAGTATGTCACATAATACCCCTCTTATTTCTCAGACTATGGAGTCTATATTTTCTTCATAAATAGTTTTTGTGTCTGTCTCTGAGCAGGAAGGCACCGGCAGCAATCTCTTCAGAATAACATTTGTTGTGCTCTATTATTGATTCAGGTTGGCCCAGCAAATTTTACAAGATCCCAGGAATTCATGCAGCAAAGGAAAGGAATTGGTACCTGTCTACATTTTTTAACTGTCCTTCTCCGTTGCTCATGTTGCTTGGTTCTGCTGGGAGTTATCTATTGCAGGACAATGGATTCCCACTTCTGCTATATCGATTGCATGCATATATAAAAAGAGTTACAGACAAACTTTTATAAACATTTTAAGCATGGTGTAAAATTTAGCCTTTTTTTTGGTTCCAATAATAAACCCCACTCAGCCTTGGGTTTTGAAATGGATATTCCCATAATTTGATTGATATTGCTTCTCTTTGATTATGAATATTAACATCTATGCTAGTATTAATATACCACTAGTATGAGATAGTCCATTTTTCTGCTTTAATTTAGAAGATTCAGCTCTATATATGAGCAATTTATATTCTAATACTTCCATATGAACTTAATTCTATGAAGCAATAAAGACATACATTTTATTAACAAGATTATGGGTTTGGGCTGATGTCATTCTGAGGAAATCATCATGAGTGGGATGAATCCAAATATTCAAGTACATTATGGAAGTTTTGAGAAATCAGAAGTACCACTTTTAATGGATTAGAAATCCATAAGTAAAGCTTAGATATAAAGAAGGAACTTAGTTCTTTGAGAGGGAATATGCATTGCACACAAGTTGCCCAACAAATGTAAAATATATTAAATCAAAGATCATGGCTACCTTTATTTTTGTTGGTCTTCACTCTGCCTTCTTATGGAAGTACAAACTCCGTCAGGCCCTAAAGGCAGAACATAACCCTTGATCCCCCCAAAGTGGTGCACTCTTGTGCGAACCAACCTTGCAGCAGATGATAGGAATAACCTCTGTTTAAAATGCGGCTAGCAATCAAAGCAGAAGTATTACACTAAATAGCTAAATAATCAGATCTGGCAAAACAGCTTTTTAGGTTCCTAAATGCTATATTAGCAATCTGTATTTTCACTGAGAATTCTTCAAAGATCACTGTACTCACGACGTGCCATTGAACTGAACAACACTTTGAACATCTTTCAACAACATTTCAAGTAATGTCTTTGAAATGCCTGGCAATTAAAAATTACATTTTGCCTATGTTGAAACTAACTTGCACTTCTTCTGCGAAGGAGAAATGGAGAATGTGCTTTGCAGAGATTAAGCTGTTCTTATACAGTACAATGTTCTCAAGAAGATCCAGGCTTCTAAAGATCAAAGGCTGTGGTAAATAATGTTTAGAACACGAGCTTCTTCACTGCACTTTATTCACTATTACTTTTTTAAAGCTTGACCAGATAGTCTATTTCATTAAAAAGAATTACATTTTAGCTAGGCTATGAATATTGACTTCATAGGTTAGTTACACTCATATGTGACTGTTGAAAATAACATGACATTGTGTTCCAAATATTGACAGATATTTGTGACTGATTTATTGATAAAATTACAGATTCTCCTGTAATTTTTAATAACTTCATTGTGTTAGAATTCCCTCAAACAAATATTTTCACTTCCTCAATGCCCCATTTTCTAACTCCATAATGCAGTAATCTGTATCATGAACAGGAGGAGTAGGAGTAGGGATATGTAGGCCCAGTTTGGTTTAAGAATACTTCAGACTGTAATTTGGCCTTTAGCTGTTGCCTTTGATTGACCATCAGAATAATAGATCTCTGACCTGTGGCAAATAGTTTTGCATTTGCTATATATGATTCTTTCTGGGGAGCAGATATGGATTCCAGCTCCTGATGATGATGATCAGCAGCAAAAAGTTTTTTACTAGGGGAGGGCAGACTGAACGAGCCAAAATTTGCAGGACACATCTTCAATAAAACTGCTATATGGAATATATATATTGACAATTACTGAAGATTACGTCATTGCTGTCTTTTCCTTCATAAAGCTATAATTCTCACGAATCTAGAAGATGACCAGGTTCTAAAGTGAGGATGCTGTACATCATGATGTGATAGGAGAAAATCACTGCACACTCTCTGACATAGGACCATTTACTCTGATTTAATTGCTAAAATGGGACAGGAGAAGTTTTGCAAACTTTTCCTATTTACTTTGTGAAGTATTGTTGTTGGAGATTTTGAAATTTGTATTGCATGCTACTTGAGAAAAAAATCATGCATTGTTATGTTAAGCATTTACCAAGCAGCTTTCCCCCCAAAACACAATATAAATATGGCCTCTGACCATGAACATGCTTAATCTGCTTTTGGGATTTTAGCAGAGCTTAATTGTTTGATAAATTATTTCTGAACAGGAAAAGACTCTTCACCAACGTCCATTTTTTTCTGTTTGAAGATTCATGTTGAATCTTCAGTAAGTTTTTGGGGAGGGAGGCTTCTCACTTGTTTCCCTTCTCAGTATTAAATTCCTGCAAATTCAACAAAATCTATTTCCATGCAGAGCAGCTATCTTGTGACTCGTTTGTTGCTTGAATGAAGAGAAGAGCAGCTGCTTCTGTTCTGAGTAATGGGTGTATCTAGCCTGCCAGGTCTTGGCCCTCAGATGTCTGAAATGTGCTAATTTGGCTGGTGTAATGTCAGTGTAATCCTATACAAGTCTGTTTAGAAATATTTCTTACTGAATTAACAGGCTTACTCACAACTAAGTGTTATGTACTTGCACTTGTGTAGAGAGAATGAGATGAACTCTTTTCTACACATTGATGTATTTGTACTGGATTGACGAGAGCCAGAAATATGGTATTTGAAATTTCTAACACATGTATGTTCAGTAGCATATATGGAAGAAATCAAAAAGGTCAAGTTAGTGATTACATCTGCAACATCAGTGCTTCATCCTGTGCTCATGTCCCCAAGGTGCAGGATTTTAATCATATTGCCAAAGTCACCATCTTGACTTTTTTGACTCCTCCCACAGATTACTGTAAATTATAAACAAAAATCATACTTTTGGTATGATTACTGCTAGGTTCACTAGAATGACTACACAACAGTAAACATACTGCAAGTCACGTTCAGTTCCTGATGACTACAAGGACACAACTAAAGGTTTTCTAAGCAGAAGTGTCAGAAGAATTTGCCCTTGACTTCCTAGCCTAATCTATAATTCTGGACTTTCCTCATGGTCTCCTACCCAAGTATTAACCCTGTTTAGTTTTGAGATCAGCTAGGCATTTCTGGAATATATGGTATTCCAAAAGATTGGGTGGGTGAATGGTGGGAAGGGAGGTGAATTATTTGTTTGATCTAATAATAATATCTTTACTGTCATTGCACCATGTACAACAAAATTAAAAAATGCCACCCAGTCAGTGCATCCCTCATACAGTTTCACAGAAACGAGGAGATGCATAACAAACAAAACTAAGAATGCAGACATCATAAAAACTGTCACACACAACCACACGCTCTTCGCGTCCATTGCATGCGCTTATGTGTAGCGCGAGAAAAATGCCCACGGAAAGAAAAAGCAGAAGGAGGTGCTTGTGAGCCACCTTCATTCCAGCATGCTGTCCCCGCCAGCAGCCTTTCAACTGCACTCTCACTGCAGAGGGATGGTATCCCCCCTCCCGTCATTCCCACCCCGCCCCCGTTAAGCCCCCCAGGCATGGTCAGGCTTTCTGT
>JANHZU010008601.1:63107-76763 GCA_032468055.1 Acrochordus granulatus | reverse complement strand
GCCAGAGGTTCAACCATACTGGACAGGTCTCATCAGAGGAGCCAGACAAAGAGTGTCTCCCACCCATAAAAATATGAAAAGTAAATTACAAAAATCCACACCGGCTCATGAAATCAATGCTGGAAGGAGTGTTCCATATTTTCTTCTTAAATACTTCTTCACTCATAATTAAGATTTGTTCCTTTGCTCAGCTATCTTTTCCCATGTACACAAAGAAGTCGGTGGAGATAGTTTTGGACAGAAAACTATTTGATTAAAAATACTGTATCTTTCCTTCTCCTTCATTCTATATTCTCCCTATTCCTCCACCAAACCAGATTTTTCTATTCCCTATTTCCATATTTTTTTTAAGTGGGAAGACTGTAATGTAAGTTTTGGGTTTTATTCAGAATTTTCAAATAATTTTTATTATTTCACTTAGGATGAAACCCAGTATATGAATATAAGGGGAAGGAAATGGGTGGCTTAAAATGTGATAAATAAATAACAAAATATATAATCACTGTTTATGCCAGAAGGTCAAAGTAAAAGAGCATTCAAGGAGTTACTTCTTTTCTTAAAGCTATCTCAGTACAGGAGTTCTGGATACTTTCACTATGAAAATGCCAGAGAGAAGTGTAAAATCCATAAATTACTCAAATTTTAGCCAAAGGAAAGGACTTTTCTTCTTTTTTCTGTTTTAAATTCTTAATACGTACCCGAGGTAAGAAAAGCTTTTCAGCAAGTATTGCTGCCTTCTTGTAGCCAAGTTCAGGTGACAGTGCTACTATCCAGCAGCAGAACTGCAGAAGCTCATTCTCCGGGCATTCTGAGAGTTTGAGAAGTGAACATAAGTCTTCCAGCTAAAGGAAAGAAGACACAAGTATTGCTCCAGGTATCTATTACCACAATATAATTTGTGTTTGGTCAGCTACACCTGGATTCAGGGATAGCTGTTTGGTTTCAATAAAATTCTGATGTCTGACCAGATGCTCTTACTTGGAAGCCTCTTTAAGAGTTTCACCCCACTAACCTGACTTGGAGTACATTCATTCAGAATCTGTAGTTCAGAAGGGACAGTCCCATCACAATACTGAAAGAAAAAAACACTATAAAGATTGCAGAAATAGAGTACTATCCCCATAGAAAATGCAGTAACAAATACTTACATCAAATTGCATCTCTAGCAATTCTTTAAGTTTTGCTGCATGGTTCTAAAATACAGAAGAAGAATATCAGATAAATCACTTGTGATATTAGAATTACAGCCTCAGAATACTCTAAAATAAGTTGCATATTTAGCAAGTTTAAAAGTTGAAAAAGTAATGCTGATTTAATATGTTCTATTGAAGTTCTAAGACACGAAGCAAACATTTAAAAAAAAGATGCAAACTCTTGGTTCAAACAGTACACCTGCATAAAAATACATTTCAATCTTGCTGTCTGTTTGCATAAAATAAGGCAAAAAGCACAATATTGCTTCATATCACTTCCTTAAAAATATATGGCTTGCTCTAGGTTGCCATTAACAGAAATGGATGCAAAGCCTTACTGAAAATATGTTTGTGTTCTTAATTTATCAATAAAGCAAAGGAGAATAAGAACCTATAAAAGTTTACATACTTTCATATGAAGAGGAACTTCTGTTAAAGCATCATGCTTGGAATTTTGGCTGATTGTTCTCTTTTCTGCTTCATCCTCTTTGGAAGAAAACTGATTGAAGCTATTTAGGCAGTGAATGTCTTCATTTCCAAAAGTGTCCAATGGGAGTTCTTTCTTGGTGCTTGCTGTTCCAACATTCTGTAATTCAGATTGTGGTTCAGAAAGTTCTGTACCAAATTTAACTTCCAGTTGCAACCTCTTCCTTTGGTTCTCCTCTTCAAGATTCAGAGATTCTTCAGATAATTTTCTTTTTTCCCTAATCTGGGATCTTGAGTGAAAAGTATTTCCATTTGGCACTAAACAAGGATTTTCCAGTTTAACAAGCCAGTTTAGTTTTCTTTCTAAATTAGGACTGCTGCTACCATGGGCCATAATCTTCTGGCATAGACATTTCAGTTGTTGTTGACATGCACTGGATAATGAGACAGGGGTCAAAAAGCTCCTCTCTTTCATCCCTGCTTGTAATAAATCTCTTAATTTTTGCACCCATAAATCTGGATTAGAATCTTTTCTAGAGGCCTGAAGCAGACAGATGAGGCAGTCCTTTGGCACTGTAGATTGTATTATAAGCAACAAGGAAAAGAGATTTCTTTGACACAACACTGGAAGCAGCATTAATACTGGTTTCCTGAAATAATTATGTAGAAGATAAAAAGCAAAAATCCATTTCTTCAATTACTATAATGTTAATTATGTAATATAGACTGTGTAACTCACAAGCAATATTTTATCTGATTATTACACAGAAAGTCCTGATTTCCTTTAGAAGCTCAAGGCAATGCATCTCCTCTTATTTCATCCTCTTGATCCTTTGAGGAGCAAGTTGGGGATGATAGATTACACATCTTACTAGCCCAGTCATAATCTATTATCCCCAACTTGTACCTCGCAGGAAAGATTCACAAGGATGCTAAAGTACACATATCCAGTTACCAATGTTCTGTGATTTGATCCTTTTTCTTTTCAATATATCTGTCTAATGAGGGTCTGTTGAGAATCAAGGCTTTAAGCAACTGTTAGGGTTTGACCCCAATCTTGCAAATGCAGAACTACTACCATAAGACTTGGGTTGAACAATCATTTTCCATCATGTTATGCTTTTGACAAGAGTAGACACTCTATTGCACCCCAGATGTTGCTATTAAACTACATCCTTCATTATTGGCCATATCAGCTGAGGGTGCTGGAAATTATAATTCAACAATATAAGTTATCTGTTGCTGAATTATTTAAATGCCTTGCAGATGTATAAAGAACTGAAAATCATATAGACCAAGCCTATATATGATTTTGACAAAGCATAAATACAAAACTGTATTTATGGTTGCATAAATAACTGGCTGCAGCTGAAACACAACAATTAAAACAGAATATTTTAATTCATTGTTATAGACACTATTATTGCGGGAAAAATCCTATTTTAAAGAACATCAATCAGTACAAATATTAAAATGCCTGTGCATTTTCAATCATGCAAAGAGGACCTGCTTTACTATTTTTACAAACTCAATTACCTAGTAAGTAAATTGGAAAATATATTTTGAAATAATTGTATACGGTGCAGAACAGTCCTCATAGCTCACTATATTGTTAGGAAAATAGCTTCACACAATCAAGCTCTTAAAATAACTCAGACATAGGAAATGAAAATAATCACCAAATGCATTCTAAAACCTAAAAAGGCACATGAGGAAGAGGGAGAAAGAGAGCAAATACTATGAATCATT
Organism: Acrochordus granulatus; assembly: GCA_032468055.1. Classification (NCBI taxonomy): domain Eukaryota; kingdom Metazoa; phylum Chordata; class Lepidosauria; order Squamata; family Acrochordidae; genus Acrochordus; species Acrochordus granulatus. The sequence goes on along the minus strand of JANHZU010008601.1, from coordinate 73,395 downwards.
CCTTATGTTCTAGCAATCCTTTGAAGCATGGGATCTCATCTATCTATGAAGTTTTTGACACATAGTAATGCAGGATCTTGATTTTTGTAGGATTCCACATTACTAAAAAAAAGGGGAGGAAGACAAGAATGGGAAAGGATAGAGAACTGCAATACTAATGTTTATTCTCACTTGTTCTTAAAGAGGAAAAATATGTTTCATAATACCCAAATAGACCCCTTCATTTAGTTTTCTAAAGAGAAATATGGCTAACTTACATGGTAAGAGTCATGTTGGGTTCTTCAAGCACTGGTTCTTGAGAACACAGTTTCTCAGTGAATATCTGCCAATTGAAATGTTGTCTTCCTTCTTCTGCAGAATGTGACCGTTGAAGAGTTCGAAAGGCAGCCATAGCCCCCCAATGTCCAGACATCAGTGTGCAGAGAAGAAGTCGAGAAGAATGATCAAATTGTTGCAGCAAAGAAACCAGAGGGCTATCCATATTGGTAGACCTGCAAATCACAGAGAGATACACATAAGTGTGTGTGTGGTATACGTGCCTGTAATATTAATAAACTTTGGACAAAACACTCTTTTGACAGCAGTGGTAGAGAACAGTGGCTTTTTATGCATGTATGTGTGTGTGTTTATGAAATCTTATATAAGAATTTCAATAAAAAGTGCCATATTTTATTGTAATCATCCATAAATGTCTGTAGGCAACTAATTCATAAATCACAGTAAATTATCTAGATGCCTCCATGGCCAAAAATACGCTGGTCTAAAATGAAATGTCACTAAATGTTCTAATTGTAACTACGACAACTAATAAATGGTGTCCATCTTTTAAGATGGAAAATGATAACTCATTGTTATCATCCACTAGCTGATTTAAGGTAAAAGTCCCACCATCCATCTAATTCTCCCTTAAAAACTTATTTGGAGATTTGGATTATGCCACGGCATCAAATGGGTTTTTCCAGAAACCATATATCACCGTTTTCAAATTGATACAATAGTAACATCAGGTACAGCAAATTTATCACATTTTGAACCAAAGCAGTGTTATATGTGAATATTCCAAATGGGCCCAGAAAAGAGAATTTACACTAAGTGAAGATCCCTGGAACTTAGTATTAGCCAAATAAAGGTAAAGGTTTCCCCCGCCAGTCATGGCCAACTCTAGGGGGCGGTGCTCATCTCCATTTCCTAGCTGAAGAACCAATATATAATGGTATAATTTAAAATTTGGAAAACCAAAATCTCCATCTTTAATAATTACATCTTTTTCAAAGATATCTTCACTGTATGAAACAGTGTATTGAAGCTTTCAAAACATTTTCGAGATATGAATATAAGAACCCCATGCAAGACATAAAAGAGTCAGGGAATTACAATTACATTAAGCATGTTTATTCGGCTCCAAGGTTCGGTCAGCAGGCTATCTTTGCCCCCGTGGTTCCTGCCCATATTCTGAATCTGTCAAAAAAGGCTCCCTGAGGCGACAACCCTTTCAGAGCAGAGCATCACTGCAAAAAACCGGAGCTGGGCTTTCTCGGCCACTCCCAGTTCTGTGGAGCAATATCCCCGGATCAGAGTGGCCGCAGCTGCTCATCTTTGGTAAAGCCATAAAGACCGGGCCGTCTCAGCAGACCTCCGGAAGTTGGCTCCATCTTTTCTGGAGGGATTGTGCTGTGGATGTTATTGATCACGCTAGTATATTTACGTTGTTGCATTTAGTTTCTTATCTTACCACCGTTCTGAGGTCAGTGAGCTACTCAGACTCCGACACGACGGGCGTAAAATAACTTTTATAACTAAAAGTTTTATAACTAAAGCTCAACTTTGTCGACTCTAAGATGTGTGGACTTCAACTCCCAGAATTCCCCAACCAGCAATAATAATTATAATGACAGACAAGACCGAGCACCGCTTGAACACCGCCGGTATTGACAAAATCACATTCAGTCAATCGCAAAAGGCAGCGATACCCGGAAAAGATCACATCCTGGCGAAGATACGCCGTCAGGTGGACAAAAATGCCAAATCCAGCCTCCAGTCTAGCTGACTGCGCGATCAGCCATCACAACAATAATCCGTTCCCTCTCCTCAGCCGCAGCCTTACCTTCCTCCCGGCCCTCAACCTCTTCAGGCCCCGCCTTCTTCCTTCCCGCGCTCCAGTTCCGCAGCGAGGCTCTCCAATAGGATTGGCGGGAGGCGGCGCAGCAACGACCTCAGAGATAGTACATAGAGTTCCCTCCCTATACAGAGATGAGATTTCCGAGTTTCGACAGGCCGCTTCTCCGCTGTCTGAGAGAGCCAATGAAGGTGGGCCCCTTCCTCATTTCCGGTTACCGTTACTGAGAGGGGCGTTTTATACCTACCTCATTAACGTAGTTTATTTCTTTTCTTCTTCGAAGAGCTTGGCGGTGGGTCTCAGTTCCCCCGATGTGCACCGCCAGACTGTCCTTTCCGAAGGCGGGCGGCGTGGTCTCTGCGTTCACACGGTGTGCGCATTATCCAAATTCATACCACCGCATAGCCATGCTGCCTGCTTACGTGCTGATAAGCTACCTGCTACTGCGCCGCGCCACGCCACGCCGCGCTACGCCACGCTATGATCCGTGTTAAGGGGAAGGGGGTCCAAGGCGGGATTGCTTTCGTTTAGTCCCATATGTGCTTGGTTCCGATTCCGACCTTAGTTTGCCTCGAGATGGAGGTGGAAAACCGCTGACACCACTCGATGAAAAAAAAATCAAATTTCAGAGAAAGAAGAGCGGTCGCTTTTACTATTCGCAGCTCGCGTCTGAATTTTATCTGGGAAATGTCCATGCGCGTTCTCCTTAATGCAGGCCATGTCTCGTGGCAAAATTGCAGAACAAAATTTTGCAAACTTTCTAAAAAGTTCAATATTTATCTAAGAACTTTTACATTTAAAAGCACAGCGCGGCTTCAGGGTGGAGCACAGGAAGCATCTGAGAGGCCTCCGAGGTAGGGAGTCGAGGATGCACCACGCTTTGGAGTGGAAGCGAGCCCCGAAGTGTGTGAGAGATGGGCGTTTTGTTGTTACTATCAACACAAATGATTAAGACCCAAATAACTCATAGAATTAAGTTGCGGCATTAAGTGTGCTGTGTGTGTTATAGGAGGAAATAACTAATTGCAGTCCATCTCCCCCAGGCCCTACTGACAATTTCCTCTCTTGTGCCTACGTGTAGCCTTGAGGCATCTTTTTGATTCTACCCTAATCTCAGTCTTTTGTCCTTGTTTAAATGAATCTTTAGCAGGGTTTTCAAATGACTCTTTGGGAAGGATGTGTCCTTTTAGCCAATCTCCTCGGGGCCATAGACTGCCTTTTTGGAGGGCAGATCTTTGTAAGAAAATATATCCCTTATAAGAGTAAAGAGCTTTCGGGGAGGGCGCTTAAACGGGCGGAGATAATGGCACTTTGGATTAGCTGAGCTCTCAGAGCACGTGGACCGATGGGCCGCGGAGGGGAGGGCGAGGGGCGTCGCGCTTTAGGGGATATAATCTCATGAAACCTGTAACCGGGTGTGGACTCTTTCTTGCACGTTTTGAGTTCCACCAGCCTTTGCAAATGCTTTTTAAGAAACTCTGCTTTTGATCAGCCCAAGTAGTTTGTGTACATTGTTTCAACATTACTCGGTAAAGCCTACTCCAACTACGAATGCATGCTACTGAAATACTGACACATTTTTGCCTCTGCATCCATTCCCTTCTTCTTTTGTCACTCCGATCTCAGTGTTTAAACTGTGAACTCTGTGGGGAAACACAGAAACGGTGCAGATAGATAATTTTAATTTTGGACAAGACCTGTAACTTCCTTTTTAGAAAGCAACGTGCATTCCTTTATTTACTTCCAAACGTGGTAAATCAGTCCTATTGCATCTGCAGAGCTCCATGCTCCTTTTTCTCTTAAAAAACTTTACTGCGAGATTTGTTCTGCTGTACATGGTTAAAATGTTATATACACTGACAGCTCTGCGATGATCAAAAAATAATGTCCTAATGTGGAAGGACACATTATAAATACAGTTGTAAAACCTTTGGGTGGTCAACCACTGTAATAAAACGTAGCAGTTGAAATTCTTTGCTGCCCACATTTGCTTTGTAAATAGATTACCGTATAGTTAACTGCAACTTTCCTGGTACTGTTATCTTATCTGGCATGATGCTTGGAGCTTGATATGGAACTGGGAAAATTTAAGATTCCTCACCTAGGGTATTTCTCAGCAATCTGTTTTGTCAGGACTGATTCTTCTCCAGTTCTTTGAGCATACAACTGCATACATCAGTCTTACTGATGATATATTTCTGGCTCTATTTATAAACATATTCAGATTTAGGCCTTTCTCCACTTTTGAGCTGAATTGCTAAACTTCAACACTTGAGTTACAAACAACAATGCTGGTATAAAATTAGCTGTCTCCATTATCAGTCTCCATCTTGCCCTATCCTGCATTTAGTTATTGTTAAATTGTGTTGGCCTGACTTGTTAATTTATTGCCAGTTGTTTTGGGCAAGTACCTCATCCACTTTTGATGTCATCTTCATTCAGCAACCTGCAGGAAATACATCCACTAACAGGGTACTGCAACAGGAATGGATGAGCTTGACTTCAGAATTCTGTCTAGTTTAAGTTTGTCTGTCTGTTCTTCCTCCATTTGGGCATATTCCAGGTTAAAATAATGTAAAATGAAGAAACAACTAGGAAGGTACCAGGACAAAAAGAGCTCCAGAGAAGAGACTCTTAACGATGCTATAATTGTATACTAACCAGGTTGGTCTTATAGAGTCCCAAAGAAACTGTCTAGCTGATGGGCACCCATTTATTTCAATTCATGAGGAGTGGAGTGGGGAGTCATTGAAATTGACAAATATGGGCAAATTGGCAAAGAAACAAAAAAAAGTCCAGTTCAACACATTTCATTATTCCCTGGACCACTGTTTCTCAACCTCGGAAATTTTAGGATGTGAGGATTTCATTTCCCAGAATATCTCAGCCAGCATGTTTCATTTCCGCATTTTTTTAAAGTTGCTGAGGTTGAGAAATACTGCCTGGACACTGTAATGAGAAAGGGGGAAATGTTGCATGTGAAGGGAAACATACAATTCAGAATACAGTCAAATTGTATTAGTACAAGCATATTCCCTGTTCTTTCCCAAATGAAATAATGGAGGCCTGTTCTTCTCTCCTCTATTTGAACTCTCCTAGCCTGATATCAAAAACAGATGTGTGGGATGATGAATGTGAAATGGAAAGGGTAAATGCTGGAGAAAATGGCTGTGTGGAGGTGACCAAACCTGCTGACCAAAGAGAAAGAGAGAGACCCCTGTCCCATCATTTCCCAAAGCAATCTTTAATCTTGCCCACTACTGGTCATTTAGTCAAGAGTAGTGAAATTTTTGTACATCAGTACAGTGTAATAGTTAAAATATTTGATCAGAAAATTGGACTGCCAACAAGGAAAGTGATGGCTTTTGTTAGGGATATTTTGGTTGAAATGCCCTGGTTTACTCAACCTATGGACTTTGTGCCTGCCTTTGGCAGCTGCACTTTGGGCTGACCTGCAAATCTCTGGATTATAGTTTCTGGTTTTGGATTTAGAAGCTGGTTGGATATTACTTGCTAAATCTGTAACTTTGGGCTGTAAGACATTAAAGATAAATATTTCCCCTGCCTGTTGTGGCTGACTCTAGAGGCAGTGCTTATCTCCGATTCATTGCCGAGGGAGCTAGCATTTGTCCAAAGACAGTTCTGAGGTCATGTAGCAGGCATGATGATACGCCAAGGCACACAGAACGCTGCTACCTTTCCCACTGAAGGTGGCGCCTATTTATCTACTTGCATTTTTACATGCTTTTGAACTGCTAGGTTGGCAGGAGCTGGGGCAAGTAACAGGAGCTCCCCTGTTACGCGGCAGTGTTTGGGCCTCAAACTCCAAGCTGCTGACCTTCTGGCTGACAAGCCAGCATCTGAACCACTAGGCCACCGTGCCTCCTTGTAAGACATTACTATTCTATCATCCTCAGAGGTTGCCCAGGCCCAGCCTGGCGTAATTCTCATACAGAAAAAAGAACAGGGGAGACCTTAAAGTTTTTCTTCAACAGTTGACCCTGAACAGCAGAGTGAGCAAATATATAGGTCACCTGGTTACAGATGCACTCCTATTTAAAACTACTGTATTTAGATGTTCATATATACATTTAAATTAGCACATATGGACATTTGTATCCTTTTGATGGGGAGGGATGGAGCAGAGTATATTAAAGATTAATGCAGTGTTTCTCAAAACCTGGCTAGGAGCTAAATCTACACATCTTAAAGTTGCCAAATTTAAGAAACACTGGGTTAAGATTTTCCTTGATTTCTGTTAAACTCCTGAATCATAATCCTCTTTGCAAAATAGAAATGGTTTGCCATTGCATTTTTTATGTTTTTTTTTTCAACTTCTCAGACTAGTTTATAACCCTGAGACTTCCTGGTATCATTCATTTGATTTAGTTTCAGAGACCAAAGTCAGCTAGGTGCCACCATCTACGGGGCACGAATGGTATTCAATATTCACTATCTTTTTTTTTAGTTGAGAGATGGTAGAAGGTTTCCCTGAATTTCTCCAGGAGGAGAGGAAATTTGTTTTCCAACAGGTTTTTCAAGGTCAGAGCTTTTCTTTAGTAATGACAGCAGAAAAAGTCCATGGAGAATTCCATTATATATGGGAAGCCAGAGAGGCTGCAGACTGCTGGACTGATAATTGTACAGTAAAAGACAGGCCCTAGATAAATAGTTTTTTGACAAATATGAAAATTAAAAAAATTACATTCCACCCATAATCATTTCATTATAATTTCCTTGATATTTTCCCAAAAAATAATACAAGTTGAGGCTGTTAATTAATATATTTTGTGTAATTTCTAATATGCTTATTTAGATGTTTGTTTTGCTACCATTTCTTTTTTAGGTTTGCACTTAAATAAGCCACATTGTAAGACAATAGATTTTGGAAGAGAAAGAAGGCTTGCAAAGTTGAAATGAAAACAATATAGTAATTTGCAATCAACTCCTCAAAAAATAACCACATAGCTTTCTTGGCAGAACACTGAACATTTTCTTTAATAAAATGGGTTGTAAGGAGACATGCATGGATGTGTCTTTGAAGCTGGCTACACAGCTTGTTTCCTATTTTTCTGTACTGTTTATGCACAGATGGTTGGAAGCACATATGCAGCTGATTTTTATTTGAATTGATGGTCTGTGTTTCTGCAGTCTTCTTTGGCAACTTATTCTTGAGGAGAACATGGCAGAAACTCTATCAAATAGCAGCAGGGCAGCAGTTACTGCTGGAGGAGAACCACTTGGGTTCCTCTGCAAGGAGGCAATTATTTCAAAAAAACCTTGCAAAGTAAATAGGCCACTGTGGTCAGGATCTGGGTCCAGAAGCATGAACAGAAATAAATGAGGTCATAACTTGGAAGACCAATCTGGCCTGGATTGTACAGTTTTCCTTCTATAACACTACTCAGGAGAGGGTCACTGTCATAAAGCATGTTTCACAAACTTTCTTTTTAGATTGTAAGCTAGAGGGAATTGAGGAGCTTTTATTATTACATAAACTATTCGAGAAAACTTGATGGGCAAGTTATAACTAGTGTAAATCAGTTATAACTAATTTATGGATAGATGGGTCCTCAAATCCCTGAATGGATAGATGGGTCCTCAAATAGATGGTTAAGTACCCTTAGATTGACACATTGATTCCATTTTGTTCTGAATAGAAATGGATCAACTAGCACAGGGGTAGATAATCTGATGATGTCCAAATGTTTTGTAATACCAGCTTCCTTCAGCCTAAAACATTACAGTCAATGAGATGACTGAAATTGTAATCCAAAATTCTGTATCTTGGCACCAACAAATTGTTTACCTTGGACTAGTCTCTTCTCTGCACTTAGAAGGGATATCTTGTCCTAATTCATATATATGGGGGACTATCCATAAATAAAGTGGGTGGCTGCCTAGGATGTCAAGTTAAGTAAGGTGTCAAAATGTGGGTGGGGGAGGAGAAGTTTCCTCTAAATCTCAGCCTCAATCTTCCCTTGGAATTTGGGGGTAGGGACCTGATTGTATAGTTTGCCTAGGGTGCCAGCTCCCAGTAGCTAATCTAGAGTCTGCCATTATTACTATCACCACTTACCTAACTTGGTTTCCTCATGACCAATTTGCTTGAATAGATGGGTCATTTCAATATAGGTATGGACTAGGACAAGCTATCCCTTCTTTGTAGAGGGAGGGAAGATACAAGGTAGACATCTAGAAGTGCCAAGATGGTTTGGATTACAGCTTCTATCATTTTGTTATTGTCCATATGGACAAGCTATACCAGTATATATATAGATATAGTCTGCTTAATTTACTATAATGTTGGAGCAATTCCAAGGAGCTGGATGACCACTATCACCAACAGTTCATTCACCAAATCCACAGAAACAGTCTGAAAGTAACTTGCACTTATTCTCATTGCAGCTGATCTTGAAGCATTAAGAAGTCCCAGGGCTCTCTCCAGCTGACCAGTTACAGACAATAGTACTGAAGCAGACAATATCAACACTGTTGTTGCCCATTTGAGAATCAATGCAGTTGCTGTGATGATAAAAGCTGACAATATTCTGCATCATTATCCCCCTGTTCAATGAAAGATGCCAGTCCTCAAAATAGAATAATGTTAAAAGTTAGTAGGGGAAGGACGACCCAGGAGGCAGGAGGGGGTATTCCTGCCAATGGGAAAATGGATCATCTCACCATCATACAGAGCACTAGCATTTCAAGCTGGGGAATGAAACATTTCTAATTTGTGTTGTGTCACAGCTAAGCTGGAAATAAATCATCTTTGCTGCTCCAAAAGAAAAATAATGTGGTATCAGAGAGGTAGAGTACCAATGTATAGAGACACTCAAGCTCCACGTGGAAATGGCTTCAGTCATATAGCTAAATGACTCTTCTCTTTTTGGATACCAACTGATATCTTTTTTAGATATCAAGGTTAATTTTGTCTTAATATATAATCTTCACAATTGAAAAGCTGCATTCAATAATTATAACAAAACAATCCTTTGTTTTAATGTTTGTAAAACATAGATCAGCAGCAAAGGTAACTTCCTAGATTTCTATCTCAATGATTACAATGTCAGATATACGAGGGCAAGAAAATTGGATCTCAGATTGGAAACTAGGCAGAAATTTGAACTGCCTCGGATCATCTTAAGTACACTAATTTGCAACTGTATGTTCACACATTTGTCTGAGCTGTCAAGTAATAAGTCAAAGACAGCTAAGAAGCAATATTTTAGAAAACTAAAAGCAATATTGTAGAACTTATAAACAGCCACGTATTTCTTTAGCACTTCAAGCTACACATGAGATGATGGATTAATCCAATTTTACTTATGTAATAGATACCAAGTTATGAAGATACATAAAACTATTCTTAAAAATAGTTGGAAGGATGATAATTTATTCATAAATGTAGCCTTTTAGGAAATTACAACAATATTACCATTTCTCTCTAAGCATTAGCCTTTCTTTGAAGATCTTTTAAAATTTAGCATAGCAGTGACCTGGGCTATCTCAGAAGCTATTTTGTACTGCTGAATATATCAATGAAGTTACGTGCATGTTTGAATCACTTCTACAGTACCTATTTTCAGAAGCATCCTTCTCCGATGCAATGTTTTGTGTTCTCAAATCAACTTAAATAAAGTTAATGACCTTATAGGAAGCTGCAGTCTGAAGGGGAGCAAAGACTGAAAATTGCTATGAAGGATAGGGTGGTGTTTAAATCTCTTAATTGGAAGTAGTAGAAAATATGAAGATCTTTAGCTTAGAGAAAGATGATATAAGGAATGAAAATCTGCTTCCATAGTGATTCATTCTTCCTAAGATGGGTTATGTTTCACTTCCTCCTTTTTGTTATGCATAACATAATAGTTTGTATAATAAAGTCCATCAATTAGCCTCAACAGGAAAAGGTTATTGATAAAGTGTCCAGTGCTGACTGAGAACTTCAGAATTGCTCTACTTGGAGATTAAGCTGACAAGTAGGCATGAATTGAAAGCAGAAGTCTGACTTATTGCAGGAAAAAATGTATCATCCAATTAATATCCTGTAGAATGAAAACACAGTAATTTGAAAGGCCCCCCAGTGAGGCACCAGCTTGCTGTGGCTGGGGGGCTTGTGTGCTCTAATGAAGATGAGAGCTCTGCCAGAGGTTCAACCATACTGGACAGGTC
>JANHZU010008601.1:50576-63057 GCA_032468055.1 Acrochordus granulatus | reverse complement strand
GACAGGGGGGCCTGGCGTAATGCAGTCCATGGGGTCGCGAAGAGTTGGACACGACTGTGCGACTGAACAACAACAATTTGAAAGGGCTTGTATCCTTCCCCAATCCAAAATAAACCTGCATGCACAAAACAAACATCAGAATCACATCCAGCAGTTCCTACTAGTGGCATGAAGAGATACATTTTAATTGTTTTCTCTGTCAGGCACCCTCTAGCATGTTGTATTTAAAATGCTTAGAATTGCTAGTCAGGAGGGCCTCACTCCTTATCCTCCTCCATATGTTGAAGATGGGATTTTACAGCAGAAAACCTCTTTCATTTCTAGAGCCATAATTGAGGACCTTGGAAAATCCAAAGACAATCTGTGGGATGAAGATGAAATGTAGGTTTAATTGTAACCCACAATATTTCAACTATTATCATGTACTAAAAATGGCAAGACCTGTGTCTTCCTTTCTTGAAGCAAGGCTGAAGCATAATCTCAGTCAGACAACTCTGCAAACACCTGACAAATAGCCACTAAAGCCCACAGCAACAACGAACAAAAATATCAATTTACATCCTGAACTTAAGAGCTATGCATCATAATATACTTGATGATTTAGAGTAGGAGACATTTTCTTCTCTCAGCAAAATTACAACCTGCATCTTATTATTTCGACATTCATTCAAATGCAGCCTTAAACTGAACTTTCCATTCTTCACATGCTTTGATATGCATACAGTACAAGAATGCTAGATCCCACCTCTCTCTTCAGGCAAGTCCACAGGAGAAACAGAGGGCTCCATGCTCTCTCCATGAATTCCTTCTTTACGTTCAAATGATGGAAAGGCAGCTGGAAGGAATGATCATGCAGTCTTTCTTCCTGCCTTGCCTCCTCTCACAGGTCAGAAATATTTATGAATCCTGGAGCTTTAGTTAAATATGGGGTAGGATTCCTCTACCTCTCATATCCTGAGGGGGTTTGATGAAACCAGAGATGATGAAGTATGAGCAAACTCAAATGCATTGAATTTAGAGGGCCTTTCCTTAGTAGCTACTAAAGGAACTCAGACAGCAAGGGAAAAAAATTCTGTTTAGGAAACAACAATATCAGTGTAAGCTCAGTGTAAATACTTAGGTTGAGCTAATTTAAACAAAGGTAGCATGTTTTATTTCAAATAATTGTACTGTAATCCTGTTTAACTGAAGTATAAAAAGTAAAATTTTCTCATTAGTTTTCTATTCAAATAATTACTTATCAATATAATTTATTTTATCTAGAACCCACTTTCCTATGATTCATGGGTATGTGAAAAACCAGCTCACAAACTGACCCAGCTCACTGTACCTGCCCATACCTGTAAATGGATAACCAGTTTTCTGATAGATAGGAGACAACAGATGAGACTAGGGAAAAATACATCCAGTACTCGGACAATCAGCACCAATGCTACTCAGGGATGTGTTTCACTACTTTTCTCCCTCTACACCAATGACTGCATCTTTGGTAACCTGTCAAAATTCTTAAGTTTGCCGATGACACAACCATCATTGGACTCATTAACGATGGTGATGAGTCTGCATACAGAAAGGAAGCTGAACTACTGGCCCTGTTGTGCAGTCAAAGCAACTTAGACTGTAGAAATGACAGTGGATTTTAGGAAGAGTCCTACTATTTTATCCTCTCTGACCATACACAGCAACTCAGTATCAGTAGCACAGTCCTTTAAGTTTTTAGGCTCTATAATCTCCCAAGACTTGAAATGCTCAACTAACAATAACATCATTATTAAGAAGGCATTTCAGTGGATGTACTTCCTACATCAGCTCAAGAAGTTCAACCTGCCTCAAGAGATGCTGATACAGTTCTACAAAAGAATCATTGAGTTTGTCCTTTGTATATCTATAACTGTTTGATTTGGTGCAGTAACTATATAGGATAGGTACAGACTCCAATATATAGTCAAGATTGCAGAAAAGATAATTGCAGCTAACCTGCCCTCCATAGGGAACCTGTATGGTCAAGAAAAGGGTGGAGAAGATATCTCCAGATGTCTCTCATCCTGGATACAATTTATTTGAACCTCTTCCGTCTGGTAGGCCCTACAGGGTATTGCATACCAAAACTACGAGACACAAGAACAATTTTCCCCTGTGCCATCATCCAAATGAGTATATGCTATATGATCATGCTACATCATAGAACACAAGGGCAGAGAATTCTAAATTGGCCCAGAAGTTCTACCTAATGTGTATACAGTACATACTATATAATTCTACACTTTCTACTGGCTGCACACTTACTGCTGAATAACTAATTTTGTTTATTTGTTATGTTATTATCTTATACTATTATCTTGCAAGTATACTGAAAGCTGCTGAAGCCCAATTCCTTACATGTCTAACCATGCTTGGCTAATAAAGTTTCTGAGTATCTGAGCTCATTTCATGAACAGTTGCTTCTAGGAGTAAGTTAATAAACTGTTTAGAGGTGGAAAATGTCTCACTTGAGTCAAGCTTGATTCTTGGTGATTTCACCAATATCTAAGCAATATTCTTGAAACGATAGCTGTTCAGGATAGTCCAGATCAGGAAACAGATGCCACAGAAAGGCTAGAATTACATTTTCTAAGACAGGTTATGATAACAGAATTTTGCTGACCAGATTGTGCTTTTCCCCGTTTTTTCCCCCATGCCATCATCCAACTGAATGCTTGACTCATGCTATATATGTTCTATATGATAGAACATAAGTGCAAAGAAATCAGAATTAACTGTCTAATATGTTTATGTATTTATCAATATATAATGGTTCTAATTCTATGTTTTATAATATTCCCTTTCTATTGGCTGTATACTTTGAATGCATACTCTACTGCTGAATACCGAACTTTGTTTATTTGTTTATATTGTTATTTCATTTACTGTTGTCTTGCAAGTATACTGAGAGCTGCTGTACCAAAGTCAAATAACCATGTTTGGCCAATAAAGTATCTGTACCTTTTTTGCTCCTGTTCATGATATCTGCCTCCATTTACTTAATGGTCCAGTCTCACCTCACACATACAATAGGAGTCTAGTACATGGATGTGCTCCTCACATTGATCTTAAGCCCGATTCTATTATCACACAAAATCAAATGGTCCCAACTAATGATGTGCTTTCTGTGATTTTTGTAGTGACTATATGGACTGAGGAACCCTGTAAAATATTCAATCCTTGCAATTAGAACTAATTATCCTAAAGTATCAACATCGTTCAAAAATGAAATAGGTAACTGATAAGAAGAGGTGGAATGCTGTATGAAAGTAGAGCTTACAAAAAGGAGAGAAAGTGAGGGTCTCTGCTTCCCTAAATAGTTGCATGGACCATGTGACTAAGACATCTGGAAAAAGGGGGTGGCAGCTGTTTTTATCTTAATGAGCAATGGAGCAGAGACAATACAATGCTAGATAAAATCTGCAATATATACTTGGAAGTACTAGCCATAAATTGTCGACCATACTATGCATCAAGGGAACTTGCTTCTCTTATCCTATTTGGAGTATATTCTATTGCTGGAATGCTCCAGGACTTAACGGATCTTATAATTCACACAGAACAGAAATATCCAGATTCTTTACTTAGGAGATTTTAACAGAGCAGATCTCACCCATGAACTACTTAGATATAAACTACATGTCAGCTGCCCCACTGGAGACAAGATTATACTAGATCATTGCTACACCCAATAAAAAAATGCATATTGATCAGTTATTCGTGTACCTTTAGGAAAATCAGATCACGGCATGGTCCACATCATCCCCATCTACAGACAGAAACTTAAAATGGTAAAGTCTATAGTCAAAACAGGAAAAAATGGTCTGAGTATGTAAAACTAAAACTACATGCATGCTTTGATTGTACAGACTGGTCTGTCTTTGAAATTGTTTCAGCAGACTTGGACAAAACTGATACAATGACTTCATACATCAGGTTTTGCAAAGACGTGTGTGCCTATCACAACTTTTCACTCATATAGCAACAACCTGGTTCACAGCAAAACTCAAGCAACTTCACCATGACAAACAAGAAGCCTACAAGACTGGGGATAGAACACTGTATAACCAGGCCAGAAATACACCACCAAAATAAATCAGATAGCAAAAAAGAACTACTCTGAAAAGCTTAAAAATTCATTTTCAGCAAATTATTCTGCTTACATGTGGAGAAGCTTACATAACATCACTGGCTACAGGAGTTCTTTATCCTCAGCTGAGGAAAGCCATCAACTAGCAGAAGACCTGAGTGTGTTCTACTGCATGTTTGAAAAACAACCATTATCATCTAATTTTAACACCCACCTCAACCACACTAACAACAGATAGTTCCTCTACAACTACATCCACCACATCAACCCTTCTTTCTCAACTGTCCTCCCCTCCTGGGTCTTTACTCTCTCTGGGGCCCCCACCTCTTGTGATTCTAGAAGAAGGAGTATGAAGTCAAAAACAAACAACCAGGAAAGCACCTGGCCCGGCTGGCTTGACCCCTTCCTGCGTGAAAACCTGTGCAACACAATTGGCCCCCATCTTCACAAAAATCTTCCATATGTCACAAGAGCAGTATCTCTTAATGCTTTAAATGTTTTACCATCATCCCCATTTCTAAGAAGGCCTCCAACACCAAGCCAAATGACTACAGACCCTTTGCATTAACATCAGTAGTCATGGAGGCTTTTGAGAAACTGGGGCTGACCATCTAAAAACTATCACAGATCTGCTGGATCCTCTGCAGTTTGCCGATTGAGCAAACAGATCAGCAGATGATGCATCAATATGTCACTGCATTATATCCTGCAACATCTGGACTGCTTAAAGGTCCTTTTCAAAGGACCTATTCAAAGGTCCTTTCTGTGAACTTTAGCTCAGCGTTTAACACCATCATCCCAGAAATCCTTTACCACCAACTGACCAGCTCATTGTTCCTGCCCATATCTGTAAATGGATAACCAGCTTTCTGACAGATAGGAAGCAACAGGTGACGCTAGGGGAAATTACATCCAGTACTTGGACAATCAGCACCAGTGCACCTCAGGGATATGTGTTCTCTCTGCTGCTTTTCTCCCTCTACACAAATAACTGCATCTCTAGCCCTCTGTCAAAATACTGAAGTTTGAAGATGACACAACAATAATTGGATTCATTAAAGATGGTAAGGAGCCTGTGTACAGATGAGAAGTTGAGCAGCTAAGCCTGTAGTGCAGTTGAAACAACCTAGAGCTGAATACACTCAAAACCTAGAGTGAATACACTCAAAACTGTAGAAATGATAGTGGATTTTAGAAAGAGACCTATTATTTTATCCCCCCTTACCATACTCAGCAACACAGTATCAGTAACACAATCCTTCAGATTTCTAGGCTCTACAATCTCCCAAGACTTAAAATGGGCAGCTAACATCAGTACCATTTTTCAGAAGGCACATCGGAGGATGTGCTTCCTATGTCAGCTCAAGAATTTCAATCTGCCTCAAGATACTGATACAGTTCTACAAAGAAATCACTGAGTCTATCTTTTGTACATCTGGCACTGTCTGGTTTGGTGCAGCAAGCATACAGGACAGGTGCAAACTCCAACATATAGTCAAGATTGCAAAAAAGATAATTGCAACTAACCTGTCCTCCATAAAAGACATATACTGGGAGGATCAAGAAAAGGGCAGAGAAAATACTGTATCTGCAGACTCCTCACACAACTTGTTTGAACTTCTTCCATCTGGTAGGTGTTGCAGGATACCACATACGAAAACTATCAGACACAAGAATAGCTTTCCCCCCATGAATATTTGACTAATGCTATATAATCATGCTATAAGACAAATAGTGCAGAAGGTAGAGAATTCTAATTAACCCAGAAGTTAATTAGCAAGAAAATTTCACTGCACTTTTATTTCCCTTTGAAAGGAAATTGAAAACCAATCCTTTTTCATCAAACTAAATCTGATATATCAACAGTGTAGGAAATGTTTCTTGAAAGAGTTGATGGGGTTGAGAATTAAGAAATGTCTACTTCTGGATGCTGCTTTTTTAGCTCCCCATGATTTTAAAGCCCACCTGACATTCCTGCCTAAAGGCAAGATTGTGCCTCTAACTTCAGTTCAACACAAAGAAAGCAAACTCTCCATCACAGTAAGATCTTTAATTTGCCTTTCTTGCATATAGTATGAGTCATCCATTCTGGGGGTGTCAGGGTGTGTGAGAAATACAGTCAAGAGGTGCTCTGCAAGACAGAAGCAATGGAGGGTGAAAATTCTAGCACTTAGTCATTCCAGATCTGTACTTGAGGTTCTTAACGCATTTGCAAGAGCTGCACCAGGAGACATCATTTTGGCATAATATGATGTTTGTTTTCATTTATTTAAGCTCTGTTCCCAGTTCAGCTGAATTTAACAGTTACTGACATTCTAGTAGACTTGGGGCTTTGCTGAGGGCAAAGTGCAGATTACTGCAGCAAAACAAACTGAGAACTAGTTTCTTGATTTAAGGAACAATCAGAAATCATCCTGCTGGTTGGAAAAAAATTATATATTCCCAAACTGGATTGTTGAATGGAAAAAGTGAAACCATCTGAACCATCTTTTAATGAAAAGGATGAATTGTTTGAAAAACTGCTCTATTGTATATCATGAAGAAATCTATTTCTTGAAGCAATCAATATATGTGTTTGTAGTTATCTGCTAAAACTTCAGTATTGTTTGCATCCCTTAACCAAAGCACTGGATTTTAAGAGGACATGGTTATGTGCATTCATTTATGGTTATGTGCCTTTAAGGCAGAATTATCTCTTATGTTTGAAGTACCTTTGTTCATGATTAAGCAACTTTAAAAGATACAACCCTTCCTATTCCAAACTTTAATTTATGAATGCATCTTACTGTGTTTTAACTTATTTATCAGCTGCTTTAGATGTTAGAACTAAATTCTTCCTTTCTATTCAATTTCCTCCTTCTCTTCTTCTCTTAATATTTTTTCTTGTTTCTTCTAGGAACTCAAGATGACGTATACTGGACTGCAAATTTTAGGATCACAAGAATATTATTTTGAGGTGCACTTGCAGATAATGAGTATTTATCTATTTCTTGAAGTCAGACTAGATTATTAGCATTTCACTTATTCACTTGCTTAAAGGTAATGTTGATATAAAGTAGCTACTTTATGTAGTTGGAGATATTTTTTGCTCCAGATGTATTGTCACTAATGGGAAAAGTCAGTGAACAAAGGAATGCTGAGTTCATTTCAATGTCAAATAGTATTTCCGAGCTAGAGACCAGAGCTAGCTTTTTTTTTTAAAAAATGCAACACAAAAAAATATGGAATATTGAGTAACATGTAAAATTATACAGAATTTTTCAAGATCTGATTTGTCATTTGACAGAAAACACAGCTTCTCCTGATGTTGGATTTCAGCTTCTTGTAATTAATTAAGCTACTTAAAAAATACAACTGCAACACACAGTAACAGCGACAAGAGCTGCTAGTGAATTCTACAATGAATTTTGTTCTTTCACTTCAATGGAATTCAGTGGCCACTAACTTTTTAGCAGTCATGAGGAGTACCAGAGGCAAAGAGCTATTTGTGCTATAATGAAGTAAAAAGGCAAAAGACTTATTCCATAATTCAAAGGGAACAAGAAGGGAAAATGTAATCATAAAGATAAATCTTTTTCCAACAAACAGGCAAAGCAACACTGGCAGATTTCTATGTTTTGATCATGCATTGTTCCTTCAGATCTCATTAAGACAAATGTGAATTTGTCTTGGTTGATCTTAAAAAATGATTAGCCTCTGCTAAGAGAGAAGACATCTATGGTACTCCCTGGAAGAAAATATGTGTACTGTATGTACTATTACATGGCTAGAAAGAACACAAGAAAAGATTCTGTTCTATGGAAGTTTGTTAGCTCAATTTTGAAACTGAGAAATTTGAATTTAACTTTTGCCAAAATGCCCAACATCAGAATGCTTAAACCTCTTATTCTTTAGCAAGAAATATTCCTCAGCATTCATGTGAATTTTATAGGGAGTTTAGAAACTAATCTTCAGTTAATCACTTCTGCTGAATAAAAACTCATCTATTTGCATATGGTCATTGATTTCAAATTGATATTCACTATTCTGTGAACTTCCTGGATTTTGGAAAAGTGCCAATAACATGGGATAATATAAAGAATCAGGTGCTCAGTTGACCAAATAGTGACAAAATCAAATGAAGTCTTCAAAACTAGCTTTGTTCTCATTAGTGACTATTCAGGCATTATATCAAATCATTGCTTGAATTACAAATATGTAGAAAAACTGTGGTTTAGACTTTGCCTTTCATTTTTAGTTGCCTTTATATTTCAGATTTTGTGCAGTGTTCCCCAGATGAGGAAAAATTATACTTTATTAAAATTGTTTGTAATCTAACATGTGAATTGTTATTTGGTTGTTATAAATAACTACAAACTAAGGTGTGACATCTCAGATATGCCAGACCATCATTAGCTAATAGAGTGATATACTGTTTAAACTGAAGAGAGTTAATTATATGGGTTTTTACATAGAATTAGCCTAGCTCATAAACACATTCTTAGTTCTGAGAAAGTGGATTGGGTGATCAATGGTAGGAGATCCACCACTTGCATTCAAGCCCAGCCTGGCTCCTTAGCCTCCTGTGAGTGCCTCTCTAGGGAGGGTCACCTTTAAAGAGGAGGAGTACTCCCCTTCCAGAAGAGGCCCTTCTTGTTGAAATAATTAGACACAATAATTGCCTAGTTGCCAATCTTCTCTTTCATTATTTTACTGATTTGATTCATTTTAAGTGCTGGCTGATTTCAGACCAACTTTGAATGGCTCATAACATGAACAACAGTAAAATGCAATTTAAAGAGAACAAAATGGCAGGTCTGGCCGATAATAGCAACACATACAACAGATCCAACAAGAAACTCCAATCACCATAGCTCAGGGCCTGGGAGAAAAGCTAGGTCTTGAAAGCCTTCTGGAACATCAGGGTATGTTCCTACATGGATCTCAGGAGAACCCCATTCCAGAAGCTGCAACAGAGAAGGCACAATGTGATATATGTCCCAATATATGACACCGTTTAGTCAAAGGAACCAGAAATATCGTAACCTTATCAGATGGTACCAGTCAGGCAGATACCACAGGAGACAGGCAGTTCCTCAGATAACCAGTCCCTATGCCATGGAGTGTTTTATAGTCATAACCAGCACTTTGTATCATAACTGGGACCATAAGGTAACCAGTGGAGCTTGCAAAGCAGTGGTATCACATAGGGATGCGCTACTCATGAATTCAATTACATGCTGAATTCTCGATCAGCTGAAGCTTCTGAGTGGTCCTCAAAGACAACCTTTCTTTTTAGGGAAGGTAGTTGAAAAAGTGGTGGCTGAAACTACAGAACATCCTGAATGAAGTAGATTATCTGAATAATTTTTAGTCAGGGTTCAGCCTGAGCATGAGATGAAAATTCATGACATAGTCTTTTCAGATCTCTTAAGAATCTTCAGTACCATTCTTCTGGACTGCTTAGAAGAGTTGGGAGTAGAAGACCCTGTCTTACAATGATTCCACTCCTTTCTGAATGGGAAGGTCTAGGTGAGGAAGTGAAATGGTATCTTCTGGGAATGACCTTAAAGGAAGAGGGGAAGAGGGATGCTCCCTAAGAAATTATCACATAAAAGAGGCAGGAGTCCACAACTGCTTAGTGGGCAAAGATACTTAAAAAGGATCCACTCTAACTTATCAGACAGTTAAAAGTGACAGCAGGAGATTTGTGGTTTCTGTTCAGACTTGCAAGATGCTGTTAATGTAGCCTGACAATAAAGTAGATTTAGCTCATCTGATTGTGTTTCCTGTTTGAAGTTTCTTAGTCATCCAGACGAGTTGTCTGGAGGTTGGGTCATGACAACTGGACTTCTTTTCTTGGACTTCTTGGTTTGAAACATTTTGCTCTTTATCCAAGTAACTTCTACAGTCTCCTGTTTGATTTATTTGGGAGGACTAACAGGGAGGGAGAAGTCAACTAAAAGGTCACTCCCCTGTGGTGTGCCACAGGATTTGTCTCTCTGTCCTGCCCACATTTTAAAAAGGGCATCCAGTGGCATGAGCAGTTAAGATGCTGGGCTTGATGGTTGGAAGGTTGGTGGCTCAAATATGAGACACGAGAGCTGCCACATAACATGGTGAGCTCCCATTGTCTGCCTAGCTTCTGCCAACCTAGAAGTTTAGAAGCATGAAAAAGCGCAAGCAGATAAATAGGTACCACCTTTAGTGGGAAGGTAGTAGCTTTCCATTGCATTGGTTTATAGTCATGCCGGCCACATGATCACAGAAGCATCTTCAGGCATGCTGGCTCTTCAGCTAGAAACAGAAAGCACTGCCCCCTAGAGTCAGCCATGATTAGAAGGGGAAATCTTTATCTTTATCCCTTTTAATACCTACATGAAGCAATAGGGAAAATCATCCCTCAGTTCAAAGTGAAGTATCATCAATATGCTTTCCCAAAATTTTTCAAGGTAAGTGAGGATGAGATTGCCATCTCAATGGCAAAAAGATCCTTAGATCTTTAATCTAGGACTGAGCCTGGATTTGAGCAAAATGTGGCTTTGGAGTCAATATTAACAGATTTTACAGCCATAAGGCTTTGTTGAAATATGACTTCCACAATCCTGTAGTCATGATTATATCTACATAGTTGAATTGTGACTGAAATGGACAGCACAATTTGTCTCAACAGATATGTGAAGTTGCTGATCCTGGTTTATCCTGAACTTCAACTGCAAAATAAAAGAAAGAAGGAAAGAAAATACACTTGACCATTTAAATTACTGAACAATCCAGTCGCTGAAATTGTTATTTATAGTAGGGAAAACTGAAATTGAATGATTGTAGACTATAAGAAAAGCCATACTGAGGTAAATTCGAGATGTGTCCTATTGAGCAATGGGAAGCCCATCTATACAGTATGAATTCATATGCATTAAAGCCAGCTGTGGGACTATGGGCCAGACATTTTCTCAGCCCAACCCACCTCACAGAGATGTTGTGGAGAAAATAGGAGAGGAATATTAGATATGTTCCCTGCTGTGAGTTATTTATAAAAATAATAAAGGGATGATAAAAATAAATCATCCCCCAAACATTTCCAGTAATTGGAAATTAGGATCTTAATGCATCTAATTCTATGGCCAAGAGATTCCCCACTATCTTCAGATTTCAAGCTTAGTTAATTAGATAACGTTAACAATATCCTCCAAAGTACATCAGTTACATTAAACATAAATTTGCTAAGAGGAAACCCATCACCTGAAACATTATTCTAAATTATTATTGTGCATATCTGCTTGATGCAATTTGATTGTTTTACAATGAATGCTCAATCTGAACTGATACTATATTATGAGAAGAGGAGTGGGCATGTTATTCAGCAGAAGCAATCGTCTTTCAGTCATAGGTAAATTTAGATTTCTGTATAATCTGAAAAAAAATCTTGACAAAGTAGGAATAAAATTATGGTTAAGGGTCACAAACTTCTTTAATATTACCTCAGAGCTGATCGAGCAAGCAAGAGGTTTTGCTTTTGGATTCTCCAAAATACACTGAAACCTAGGAACCCAGGAATTTACCTATTCTTTGTTCTAATACAAACATTCTGATTGATTCTGATGCTTGGATCTGAAAAAGGGCTTGTTCATTGGTTTACATTTTTGTGCTGACCCTTTGAATATCTACTTTCAATCCCTGTTTGATTCTTCTCCACTCTCTGTAAAACTGAATAGTATTTTTCTTCTCTGACTTCAGTGTAAACACTTTCAGATAGAGGCATTTATTAATACATTTTATCTTGCACACCAGGACTTCTAAGGATTCATTTTAAATAAAAATAACTCTTGCTGATGAGCTCGATTTTGTTAATTGCTTAGACCTTATTTTCATGCAAATGCTTTTAAGCTGTAGCCTTTTTCCTGTTACTTCCTTGTTCTGTTCTGTTCCTTGTTCTGACAAAGGTTCTTATATTTACAAGATATGTAATATATTTTTAAATGCCAAAAGCCAAAACTTATATTATGTGAAAAACTATAGAAAATGATAAACAAGTATTTAGCTCGCTGACAAATCTGGAAAATGAATTATGGCTGTACCAGTGGGTTGTAGGATGAAGATTTTGTTATACATAGCATTTCCTGATAGGATGGGAAAATAGCTTTAAAATTTGTTAAGACTGAATTCTTCAAGTTTGTAGGATTCAATTTATTTATCCTTTCCTTATCTTTCCTAAGCAAACTCATCTTCCTCTCCTAGTAGTTGTTGTTCAGTTGCGCAGTCGTGTCCGACTCTTCGTGACTCCATGGACTGCATTACGCCAGGCACCCCTGTCTTGCACTGCCTCCCGGAGTCTTCCCAAGCTCACACCCACCACACTGACTATGCTATCTATCCATCTCATCCTCTGCC